>CAJNOQ010000874.1:0-39686 GCA_905250885.1 Didymodactylos carnosus
TTGACTCATTTTTTTCAACCCACGCAACCCGCGTCAACTGATATTGGGCAGCTTCATGTGATGTTTAATGGTATTATATAAATGTTAGCCAATAAGGGAAACGGTATTCACATAATGTGAATTCCTGACATAGTAGTTTTTACCGACATATCGTCTGACTTATTCAGGTCAAAAAGTTAAAGGTGATTCCCCGATATTTAACCATAGAATATATCGGCACAACGACATTGTGTGCCGTACAAGTAGTGCCGTAGTTTCATCTATATTGACGGGAACAATATTTTCATTTGAGAATTCGGATAAGGGCTCCACTGCTATTTTCCCTTGTTCTTGTAATTCAATTATATTTTGTGAGAAACGTTTCTCTAGCGACAACAATCAGTAATATCATGTTTTTGATTTCCTCTGTCTAACACAAAGAAAAGTGAAAAAAATGAGTCATAATCATTATTTCGCAATCATGACACACACCAATGTAAGACAACATGATAGGAAAAACACTCTCTCACTGCAATTCTTTCTCACCTTTTATCTGTTCTGTACTCGAAAGGGAGTATATAANACTTCTGTGCACATACCACAATGACTATACTCGCACTTAATTCTAAAAAAGTTTATTCTTTTTCATCAAAAATGGCAGTACACTTTTTTCATTATTGAAAAGATCTAGTCTCTCACTGCAATTCTTTCTCACCTTTTATCTGTTCTGTACTCGAAAGGGAGTATATAAACCACACATTTTCGCTTCATCCTTCATTTCTCTAATAATAATAGTCGCGAACAGGTCAGAGATAGAAAGGAATAGAATGAGTTTTAATTGTTCTTTCTTTCACGCTTAACAGAATTCGCGACATTCATCAAATTTAATTAAGCTAACTATAAACTAAATTTGATTAATTCAAAAATAAAGGATCGGCACTTTACTTTGTAGGAATTGCCCGGAGTGCGCATAAATCCGATCAAATAAACAGAAAACGACGGCATCTTGTAACGAAAAAGTTACAACTCTCATACTTACAGATACATTCTGTTATACTGTTACGATTGAAAATGTTTACTCCTTCCATAAAGCCGCATATCATGAAAGAACCTCTGATGTAATCTGCGTCGTTGTGTTCTTAGATAGGCATAGACTACTCTCTAAAGAAAAAGTTTGTGTATGAAACCTAAAATGGTACAGAAAAGTGCAATCATTTCTAAACCCTTTTAGGTTTCGTAGAAGAAAAGGTACGGTACGAAGCTGTTTTAAGTGCGCTGAAACGATTGATCAGTGCATTTGCTTATTTTGTTATGGTGTTTCCTCATGATTTTCTTGCGTAAAATCAAAAATTACAGAACTCCCAGGTATTTCTTTTGGCTCAGTTATCGCCACCCTATACTATGAAAGTACGCATCAGCTGCTAAAATGTTCCACTTGCTCCGAAAAATTTTTTTAGAAGAAAACTTAGAATTTATGCGCTTAAACGGTTTCGTACCGTCTCTTGTCTTCTACGAAACCTAAAAGGGTTTACAAATGGTTGCACTTCTCTATACCCTTTTAAGTTTCGTACACAAACCTTTTTTTAGAGAATAGTTACGGCCGAATGAATAATCATTGCGGCATGCTCATTTCGCTGTTTTTGACTGTAAATGAGATTAATGCCATTACCTTTTGTCTAAACGGGATTTATCAGCACATCGGAATGTGTGGGAGACTAGATCTTTTCAATAATGAAAAAAGTGTACTGCCATTTTTGATGAAAAAGAATAAACTTTTTTAGAATTAAGTGCGAGTATAGTCATTGTGGTATGTGCACAGAAGTTTTACGCAAACCTCTGATTCTGCAATGAAAAGAAAGCAGAGGGAAAAGTGTAGGCTCTTTAAATCACTAGTGAATCTTTCAACCGGTTATTAAGAGTTAACGACCGCAATCGGTGCATACCTACTTTCTTGAAATCTCTCAGTTCGTCTACGTATTTAACGAAATTGGAAAACTATAGGAAAATGGGTGATTTTTAAGAGTATAAAGCAGATCAAAGATGGGTTTGTTTTGAGAGAGAACTCATTGCTTAGTGTTACTCAATTTTCTAAAAGCGTTTTGTACCCTTATTTGCAATATTTCACATTCTTCATCATAGTCTACTTTCTCTCTCCCTTTAGCACCATTGTTGTATTGAACACATTTTCTTTTATGTTTTATTTTAGTCAACTGAAAAATCTTCAATAATGGTTTATATTATGCCATCAGAATATGAATCTAGTTCATCATATTCCGATATTAAAAAAATACAATTTGGTATATTATCACCAGATGAAATAAAACGTATGTCTGTTACAACACCAGAAGCAATTAAATATCCACAATTAATGGATGATGAAGATAGAGAAAAACCAAAAAAGGGCGGTTTAATGGATCCACGACAAGGTCCGAGTGACAGACACTCAAAATGTCATACGTGTGGTGGTACATTCGTTGATTGTCCAGGACACTTTGGTCATATTGAATTGACAAAACCAGTATTTCATGTCGGTTATCTAAAAAAAACAGTTAAAATATTACGCTGTATATGTTTTTATTGTTCAAAATTACGTCGAAATTTGCAACATGCAAAAATTCAAAAAATTCTACAAATTACTAAAAATCAACCAAGGAAACGTCTCGAATTAATTTATAATGCTTGTAAAAACTATAGATGTTGCAATATCGGTAGGTTACTGCATTTTCCATTTCAGAAATGAAAATAACTATTTGTCTCTTAATCGATATTATTTTAGAGGCACGTGAATCGATAGAAGGACAAGAAATTAATGGATGTGGTCGAGAACAACCGAAAATTCAGCATTCTGGTTTAACATTAACAATTGAATGGAAAAATAATAAACCAGAAGAATTTAACTCGTTTTCACAAACCAAAATACCACTGAGTGCTGAACGGGTTTGGCATATATTTAAAAATATTACCGAAGAAACGTGTTTAATATTGGGAATGAATCCAAAACAATCACGTCCCGAACATATGATATTGACAGTTTTACCAGTACCACCACGTATGTATATGTGCCAATAGATAAGGGAACATTTTATATCAGAAAAAGGATCAAATTATCCTGATTACCCTCCAAAAAATATATCTTGAATTTGAATGTATCGCTATAGGAAAGTGTGAGAGCAAATTTGCGTTACATAAGAAAATCTGCTTTTGTTTTCAGTTTTGCATTTCTAGTTCAAGATGATAGTAACTATCGTCGCTGCGAATAAATTTACACTTTGACAAGAACCTTGAAATTTGAAAAATATGCAATTTTTTAAACTTTTTAATATTAGTTTCCCTGAAATCGAGTATGCTAATGAGAAAAATCACATTTAAAGAATGAAAAAAATGGCTTCCAGGGTTTTCTTACCTGTTTTTCGTTCTCAAAATGGAATGTATGGTACAGTTTCTTAGAAAAGTTTATTTTTAATATTCTTGCTTCTTAGACAAAAATACCTATACAAAAAACGTTTTTACCAACCGTTAACGAGTGATACGACGATTTTCACATTTGAAAGCAGAATGAAAACGCGTAGAAAATAGCAGTTATTAGTTTTTGACTTTTTTAACGAGAGATTTGACAGGGAAAGTAGACACAGCCCGGCGTGGGCTGGATCGCATCGATCGAGATTGGTATGAAATAAAAGAAAGTTTCTGATCCCAAAAATATTTTTGAGTTCGATTCGGACCAAGTTCGGTAAATCGAGTTGGTCTCTGAAGATAGACAAAAACAAATTGGAAAATTCATGAGAAGAAATGATTTTCAATATGCAGATTAAATTGAGTTAGTGTAGACTTTTGCCTTCTGCGCCCGCAGACTCTACTGCCTATTTATTCGAGCGAAGAAACAATATTTGCCTTGAAATTATCTGTCTTGAATCGTTTCTTATTTATAGTTTGTGTTCGTCCATCGGTTCTATCGGATGGAACGGCTCGAGCACAAGATGATTTAACGTATATTTTGGCAAATATTCTTAAAGTGAATAATCAATTGAAAAATGATGCTTCGAATGGTGCTTCCTCAATTATTATTGATGATAATATTAAAATTTTACAATTTCATTGTGCTACACTATTTGATAATAATATGGCTGGGATGCCACAATCGTGTCATAATTCTGGAAGACCATTAAAATCAATTAAAACACGGCTAACAGGTACTTTGTCTTCTTGTTTTGTTTAAAATCACATCTTTATGATCTTATAGGAAAAGAAGGACGTGTTCGCGGTAATTTAATGGGTAAACGAGTAGATTTTTGTGGACGTTCTGTTATCACACCTGATCCAAATTTATTAATTGATCAGCTTGGTGTACCACGAACAATAGCACAAAATTTAACATATCCAGAAATTGTCACTCCAATGAATCAAGAATATTTATATGAATTAATACGTCGTAATTGTGTTAAATATATAATACGTACAAATGGTGATCGTATTGATTTAAAAATTCATCCAAAACCGTCAGATTTACATTTACAAAATGGATATATTGTTGAACGGCAAATGATTGATAATGATATTGTTGTATTTAATCGTCAACCATCATTACATAAAATGTCAATGATGGGACATCGTGTTAAAGTTTTACCCTTTTCAACATTTCGTTTAAATTTATCTGTGACAACACCATATAATGCTGATTTTGATGGTGATGAAATGAATTTACATTTTCCACAATCACTTGAAACAAAAGCTGAAGTTGAACAATTAATGATGGTACCACGTTTGATAATTACACCACAAAACAATAGCCCGATTATGGGAATTGTACAAGATACATTAACAGGTATTTTTATTTTGTTTGTACTTCGTTATTGGGTGTTCACTTTTTTTTCTTGCTGTTTTTAGCTGCAAGAAAAATGACCCAACGTGATGTGTTTTTGGAGAAACATGATTTTATGAATTTAGTCATGCAGTTTTCCGATTGGGATGGTTGTATACCACAACCAGCTATTATAAAACCAAAACCATTATGGACTGGTAAACAATTATTTTCTGTAATTATGCAAAAGTTAACGAGAATCAATTGTATTCGCACACATGTAACACATCCAGTTGATGAAGACGCTGGTCAATATCAATGGATTAGTCCTGGTGATACAAGAGTTTTAGTTGCAAATGGTTGTTTACTATCTGGTATCTTATGTAAAAAGACATTGGGTACTTCATCAAGATCATTGGCACATATTATTTTCACGGAATACGGGCATGAAACTGCTGGAAAATTTTATTCAGATGTACAAACAGTTGTTGACAACTGGTTATTGATTGAAGGACATTCGATCGGTAAGTGACTAGCAATATCCATTCTTTATCGACAATATTTACTATATCCTGTTTCATCGATTACTGCTCTTGAATAATCTAAACTGTTGTCATCACCATCAGCAGCAGCAGCATAATTATGCGTATTTACCGTAAAAAAAACCATGTATTTCTTTCGATCACCGGGATTTTGTACTCTTTCTTGTTGATTGACTACCCTGCATGCTGCTAATGAGGAAATTTCTGATATTATGTACACTTTACATTTGAAAACATGGTGGTTTAGATCCGCAATAAAAACACAAAAACTCACTCGCACTATGCGTGTGGAATTTTGTTTATTGTATTTATTTTAAATATGTTTAGGTATTACTGATACACTTGCTGATGACAGAACTTATGAAGATATTCAATCATGTATTAATCATGCTATCGATGAAGTTAAATCAGTTATTGAAGAGGCACATGAAAGCCATTTAGCTGATAATACATTAGAAAAAGTAGAAGAAAAAATTAATAAAATATTAAATGATGCACGTAATCGTATTGGATCATCAGTTGAAGAATCTTTATCAGATTTTAATCAATTTAAAGCTATGGTACTTAGTGGTGCTAAAGGTTCAAATATTAATATATCACAGGTTATTGCTTGTGTTGGACAACAAAATGTTGAAGGTATTTTAAAGTAATCTTCAAATCAGAGTTATCAAACTCTATTGATTTGAGTAGTTTACTAATTCTATTCTGATTCTGCTGATTTCTAGTGTGTTTTTCTTCCATCCCTATGTTTAACTTCGCTAATTAGAAGCGAAGGTCTTATTCTTAAAGAACTTTTGTGAGCTTGAAAAAAGCGTTTTTCTTTAAAGAATATTTCATAAATTATAATAATAATTTATACTTTAAGAAAAAAATCGGCGTATTTTACTATTGGTTAATTTCAATAAAACTACTAGATTCAGAAACATTCGAGTTGACCGACACCCTGTTTTAGATTCAGTTCTTGTTTAAACAACTAAATATTCTTATTGTTTAGGAAAACGAATACCATTTTATTTCAAACATCGAACATTGCCACATTTCATTAAAGATGATTATAGTCCAGCATCGCGTGGTTTTATTGCCAATTCATATTTAAAAGGTTTACAACCAAGTGAATTCTTTTTTCATGCCATGGGTAAATATTAATTTGAGCATATATTTTTAAATTTTTTCAAAATCGAAGTTGTTGTCGATTCTTTTTCATAGGTGGTCGAGAAGGTCTTATTGACACTGCTGTGAAAACATCAGAAATCGGTTACATCCAACGACGTTTAATTAAAGCAATGGAATCTGTTATGGTAAAATATGATGGTACTGTTCGTAATCAATTGGATCATTTAGTGCAATTTGTTTATGGTGAAGACGGTTTAGCAGGTGAAAAAATTGAACTTCAATCAATTGATAGTTTAAAATTGTCAAATAATTGTTTTGAAGAACAATATAAGTTTGATTTAAGTGATGAAGGCTTTTTAAATAAATATTTGCAATCCGATATTGTTGATAATATTAGAAATATTAATTTTGATAATACATTATCAGTATTAGAACAAGAATGGAAACAATTAAATGATGATCGACAAAAATTATGTGAAATAGTTAGAATAAGATTAGAATCAAATTTACATGCTAGTACAAATTTTGCATTACCTTGTTGTTTAGATCGTTTGTTAGCCAATGCAAAGAAATTATTTAAAATTGATAACAATGATAAATCGAACTTATCACCTCTTAAAATAATAAATAATATTGAAAATTTATTTGAAAAACGTTTATTAATTATTAAAGGTAACGATTATTTATCAAAAGAAGTACAAAGTAATGCTATTACATTATTAAAAATACTTATAAGATCAACATTATCATCAAAACGTATTATTAAAGATCATCATTTAACAGATGAAGCATTCGATTGGATATGTGGTGAAATTGAATCACGTTTTCAACAAGCACAAGTACAACCAGGTACTGAGATTTATTGATTTTTTTGCTCTTCTCAATCATTCGTTGATAGTTAGAATAGGCAGTCTACATGGTAGATGTGAGAACATATGATCATGTTTCCAGATCGAATCAGTTTCCTTTAAAAATATGAACAAAAAATCCACTATTGAAAAAATCTTCTTATTCATCCGATGAGACCGAACATTTTTCAGGAGAATAAAACAGGTTTTTTCTCTTTTCGGATTTGTCTAGTGTAAAAACCTATATTTTTTAAATTGAATCATATAATGGCTAGAAAGATCTCTAGAGGATATCTGCTACATCCACATATCTATCGAAATTTACCATCGAGAACTAGATGGACATTTATTTATATCGCTGATAGAAAATACGAAGAAAAGACATTTTTTATATAATCAACTATAATCTACAAAAAGTTGATGTGCTCATATTTTTCAGGAGAAATGGTTGGAGTATTAGCAGCTCAGTCGATTGGTCAACCGGCGACACAAATGACATTGAATACGTTCCATTATGCCGGTGTTAGTGCTAAAAATGTTACATTAGGTGTACCACGATTAAAAGAAATAATTAATTGCGTCAAAAATCCCAAAACACCAGCAATGACTATATTTTTAACGGCTTTAGCAGCTAAAAATGCTGAAAGATGTAAAGATGTCTTATGTCAATTGGAACATTGTAAATTAAAACATGTCATATTAAATACATCAATTTATTATGATCCGGATCCACAAGAAACAATTCTTATTGAAGATCAAGAATGGGTTCGGGCATATTATGAAATACTAGATCAGAACATAACGAAACTATCACCATGGGTATTGCGTATTGAATTAGATCATAAACGTATGACTGGTAGAAAATTAACAATGGAACAAGTTGCTGATAAAATTCAACAATTATATGGTTCTTCAATTAATTGTATATTTAATGATGATAATTCAGAAAACTTGGTTCTTCGTATACGATTAGTTGAAGAAGAAGATGATAAAAATGAAAATGAGGAAATAAATACAACAACGAATAATGATAACATAAGAATGGATGATGAGCAACTTTTACATGCTATAGAAACAACGATGTTATCAGATCTATCGCTGCAAGGTAAAATCTAGTCTTTTCTATTAGAATGAAAGTTAAGCTCTGCAGAGTCAGAAATCTATCTCGGTAACTATAAGTCCAATTTGGATCGGACTTTCGGAGAATGTTAATCATGTTGAGGAATATTTACCATACAATGTTGACGGCTCCACCTACTTTTGTTCAATAGATATCGCCCGAATAAGGGCCAAAAAAGAATATCTACCGTCTGGCCGATTCCTACCGGATCTAATTTCGAAGCATTTCTCATACACCATGTTGCCTCACACAAACTTCTCCGAACAACATAACATATTAATACACTGATTTGTGTATTAATATCTTTTCTTTTCTGTTTTCTTTAGGTATTAAATCAATATCAAGAGTGTATATGAAAGAACCAAGTATAAATGATAATAAAAAGCCTTTTATAATTAGTGGTAATGGTGAGAGTGAATGGACATTAGAAACGGATGGTTCATCATTAAATGAAGTTTTGGTAATAAAAGATGTTGATTCGATTCGTACATATACAAATAATATTGTTGAAGTATTTTCTGTATTGGGTATTGAAGCTGTACGAAAAGCAATTGAACGTGAAATGACTAATGTTTTATCATTTGATGGCACTTATATTGATAATAGACATTTATCATTGTTATGTGATGTTATGACAGCGAGAGGAGCTTTAACGCCAATAACACGACAAGGTATACAAGGACAAGATCTTGGTCCAATAATGCGTAGTACATTTGAACAAACAGTTGAAGTATTAATGGAATCAAGTGTACATGCTGATAAAGATCCATTGAGAGGTGTTAGCGAAAATATTTTATTAGGACAATTACCAAAGATGGGTACAGGCTATTTTGATGTATTACTTGATGTTGATAAATGTCAAAGTGCAATGGATATAGCACCTACCAAGTATGGATTAACATTTCATAATTTTTTCGATATTGATAATAAACAGAGTATTGGTAGTACAACACCATGGTATCAACAGGCCATAACAACACCACCACAAAATAAACAATCTGGATCACCATTCTCCGATATCGGCTATGCACCATTTAGTCCATTAACAACACTACCAAATAGTCCTGCTTATTCGCCATGTTATGTTAGTCCAAAATACAGAGATAAATATTTCCCTACGAGTCCAAGTCATACACCATTGAGTCCATCAGTTAGTCCTGTAGCTACAAGACCACATTTTACCACACTCAATTCATCAGAACAACGATTTCTATTAACGTCATCTAACATCGGAACCAGCTCGAGTCCAAGTTATTCTCCAACATCACCATTAATTTTTTCCTTACAATCATCTCCATATAGGCCTCGTACTTATTACAGTAAGTGTTATTCATTTAATCATGAGTGATAATTAAATCCAAAGCTTCTTTCGGAAAATGATCGATGATTCGACTAAGTAGAATTTTCCGATTTGCACGGATCGATCTTTTTTGTAAGTTTTGTTAAAAAATGATCGATTCGAATTGGTTCAAGATATAGACAAGCTTATTAATAATAATATACTTTTAATTATAAAAAAGCATTTTTGACGAAAAGAAATATTTTAAATTGACAAAACATTGTAATTTCGCATTTCTTCTATTTTTCATTTTAGATTATTCTGCTTCATCACCTACTTATGTGCCATCACCAGCATATATAAATAAAACAATATCAAATTATCCTCCAACTAGTCCTCGTACGTAGCTTTCGTTTTTTTGTTGCTAGTGTTTGTTGAAACAAATTATTTTTGTATGTTTCTTCTAGGTTACTCTCCAACTTCACCTGATTTTACATCAAATTGTTCACCGTATTCACATTTATCGTACAGTAAGTTTTTTCAAATCTAATCAAATATCATTCTAAGACCTCTATAATTTGTTAAAAGTGACTATCACTGTACACTTGTATGCTGTTATTCTATTCCTGCCCTTAATCAAAAGACTGTTTAGAATAATATATATTTTCTGAACTTATATTGTTAAGGTCCAACAAATCCTTCATTTATATCACAACATCCATCGAGCCAACGATTATCATATTCTCCAACATCACCGATGATATATACGCCACAATCACCAATATCCTCATCAACACCAGTTTACAGTATGCAATTTTGAAACTAGTTCCATTATCAAAATATAATCGTTCTCATTCATCTATGATAGTTTAAGGGCAGGTCACCTTTCCTCTAGAAATCATGTACAAAATTGAGTTACGTGTACAGCTAGAAAAGATCGGCACCCTACTGTCTTTCTCAAACTATGTAAAAATGGAATCTTTTGAAACCACTTTCACACCTGTAGCTTTTAATGTTGTAGAGCTTTCTAGAAAACTTGGCTGTTAGCTGCATTATGACAGCTGTAAAACAAAGTTCATCTGATTAAGTCGACTATAAGGGTCATAGACGATTGACGGCGATTCTCTTCTGTTGCGCGTCTTCGAATGCTACTCTTTTCGTACTTAAACGCCATTCTTCTCCTCTATCGGATTTTTTTCTCGTCGGTTCCGACTCTTCTGGATAGCGTTGAAACCAGTAGTGAGCTAGTCCCGCAGATCTATGCATTTGATCGTTAAACCAACTGAAATAACTGTACAAATAAAATCTTTGCTTACGGTGAAATTTTTGCCCGTTTATTTAACATTCTGGGATACTTGAAGATTATAATTAGTTGAATCATTTATTAATTCTTCTGTTTTTTCAGATCCAACTAGTCCATCATATAGTAAGTATTCGGTATCTTCTTTCTTAAATTTTTCATCGTCTTCATCTATCTTCGGCTATTTTAGATTCATTGCGGTCTCGTTCAGATACACCTCAATCTCCACAATATTCACCGACTAGTCCAGTTTATTCACCATCAATAACAAATTTGGCTCGATCACCATTCGAGAAATCCCAAACGTTGAATACAACAATATATAGTCCGACTAGTCCACTATCGTCGTCAAGGTCACCAAATTATAGTCCGACTAGTCCACTATCGTCGTCAAGATCACCAAATTATAGTCCGACTAGTCCACTATCGTCGTCAAGATCACCAAATTATAGTCCGACTAGTCCACTATCGTCGTCAAGATCACCAAATTATAGTCCGACTAGTCCACTATCGTCGTCAAGATCACCAAATTATAGTCCACTTTCACCAGTTTACAGCATTCAAAGTCCTGCTATTTCATCGAGTGATGATGAAGAAGAAAATATTGATGATGATATTATGGAAACTGAATGAATGAATGAATGAATGAAAATAAACTATTCTGACAGAATTTTATTTTGTTATTTTTTGTGAAATATTTATAGTTTTATATAATAAATAGAAGTAATGACAATCATGTTGAAATAATTGACGTACTACGAAAGACGAACGAGACGTGCGCGATTAATATTTTTTCTGTTTTTGTTTATCCTCAATGAGCGTCTTTTGAATAGAACAAAAGTCGATCTTGTGCGTTTAAATCAAGAGTGGTAAGATAAGTATTGACGCTTATGGATTTTCAGACATACTGAGTCCATCAGTTATGTCAGTTTACTTTGAGTTTGATTTTTGTCATCGACTTCCAGAAAAGTATAGCTGACATTTTTTTATAATAAAAACACATAAATTCGTATATAATTAATGTAGTAATACTAATAAATTTATAATATTTAAATATTATTGATCTTTCAACTATGGTGACAAAATATTTTTGAATCCTATAAGTTCCTACTAGTTTCTCGAAAACTCTTTAAACCATTTTAATTGATTCAAAAATTTTTCTTTACCCTGCTCCATTCTTCTAGTTTTTAACTAATTTCTCTTGGAAGAGTTCCGATTTTAAATTTCAACATTCGTAAATAACGAAAAAATGTTCTTAGGAGGTTTACTGGAAGATCCTAGAATTCTTACTGCTATAAGAACTGACATTAGAGCTCTTTAGATTGACTTTTTTCGGTCCTGATCTCGCTTTAGAAAAACAATTTCTCTTTCGATCCCTATCGCGTATGATTCTCTCGGACATTGGCAACCTTATACATTTAAACTACATACTTTTACCTATCAATCGGTAAAAAATAAAATGTTTAGTTCATCGCGCCTACGAAATAGAGAACTTCTCTATAAAATTCTGTTTTCTGGCGAAAACCTTCCAGATTATATTTTTTGAAAAATAATGTTTTTTAATATAAAAAAGTGTTTTTCTTATAGCGATAATTTTGATCACGATACATGAAAGCAAACTGAGTTGTTTTGTTCTCATTTATTGGTATCAACTTTTATTCATTCATTTTTCTCCGAGATTATAAATACTACTATAGAGAAAACGAAATTTTGTTGGCCTATAATTATACAAAAATATACATAGTATAAAATACATAATAAAAAAATGATGCAAAAAAATAATTTCCTAGAAAAGTTACAGAATGAAATTACTATATTAATGGAAGAGAGAGAGAGAGAGAGAGAGAGAGAGAAAGAGAAATCAACATGAAGAAAAAAATAAAGTTCATTTAGAGTCGCAGAAAAGTGCTTTTTCTTATTCATCACACTCGATAACCACGAAGATTTTCTATTTTTGACGAAGCGTGCTGCCAAAAGTTCAAGAAAAATTTTCAAACAAAATGGCGAAAAAAAGATTCCATGAGAAAATAATATTAGTTCCAAAGTTTTTCTCAAACTTTTGGTAATATTCGTCGCTAAAAATAGAAAATCTTCTGGGTTATCGAATGTGCTGATTATGGAAATGCACTTTTCCGCGACTCTCAATAAACTTTACTTTTCTGTCGGTAATATCCAGGGAACTGATCATACTGATGCAAGCACTTTTGCTGTGGTGGTCTCATCTGCTTCTGTTGGTTTCTTCAAATTAGCTACTGTTTTCTTGGCTATTGTTTTCGTTTTAGACGTATCTCTTTGTTCTTCGTCGTCTATTCCCGCTATCACCGTGATTGATTCTTTCTCTGTTTTTTCTATGGTAATTGGTGGTGGCTCTTCAGCAATGGTTAATTTTTTTTTCATTTTTACTGTTTTCGTGGTGTTTCTCATCAATGCAGCTAAACTATCATCGATGATTCCGTAAGATTGTGCCCAAAACATGATATCATCGAATGAATTTTGTTTTGTTTGAATCTGATGTGATAAATCAGCGTATATTTTATCTAACTGTGCTTGATGTTCAATTTGAATTGCTTGACAAAAATCTGACAACGTTTCTTTAATCAAATCGAGACGATGTTCTTCTTCTTGCTGACATTCTTGAAATATCAACTTTGCTTTTTTTCTATATATTTTTTGTGCTAAATTATATTCATCTTCAACAAGTGATATTTGTTCATTTAGCTTTTTCACACTTCTACGTCGTTTTATTTGCGTGTCTATTGCACGTGTTCGTTGTTTATCAGTGGTAGTCGAATCACTAAATACAATTTCATGTGCACTATTTGCTTTTTTTAAATCGTCTTGAGCTTTTTTCAAATCGATCTTTAATTGATCTAGTTTTTGTTTACAATTATTTAATGTTTGATGAACATCTTTAAATTGTTTTTTAATTTCTTTTGTACGTCGATGCTGATGTGAGCCGAGACGTGACGAAATATAAGTATCATTAACTATCTTTTTATATTTATCGATAATTTGTTGAATATTATGAATACGATGATTCTCAATGGTAGCTAGTTGTTTTGCTACTTTCACAGTATCGAGTTGAGCGCGTTTTGTTGTATTATACAAACACAGAGTATTTTGACGTTGAATGCGTTTTGTCCATATTTCATAATAAGATGTTAACCCACTAGAAAATTGACGATGTAAATCACAATAATCTTCCATCATGAAGATAAAATCTTGTGATATTTCATAGCCTAGAAAAGATGTAGCGAAATTAGTTCGCATCTGCCACCGAATCAAAAAGCAGAAAAAGAAGGACTCCAGGTTGTCTGAAAAGGTTTTCTATGTTCTTCTCTCAACAACTATCATGATAATGTTTAGAAAAGTATCGAGGATTTTTCAGAAGTGCTTCAAAAAACCCCAAATTTACTTCATAAAATTCTCTGCGATCCCTGATCATTATGCATATTTCAATTATCATATTGATGTTCGCGATATTCTATCTTAATAATATCTCAAAACTAGAAATGTCAGATCAAAGTATGAACGACAAACCGCTTAACGATTTATACCATATGTCACAGCTATTAACGAGGTAACAGTTGGATATAAAACAGAGGAAATAGAAATAAAAAGAACTATTTAAACGTATTCATTCTGATTGCTATATACATTATGTATATACTGGCATTCAGAAATAAAGTTTTCGAAGGACAATCTCCAGACTTTAAACTATCTCGTTCTAACGTATAAATTACATTTGTTTCACCCTATTTCATTTTTAACAGTATGTAGATTGATGTACAGTATTTTAGAGTCAAAAATGCAACTGATTAAATGATAACTTTTAAAAACATTTAAACAAAAATTAAGATTTTTTGAATTACTTTTTTATTTTGATATTCTTTTATTGAGATATTTGCAATAATAATGCCTTTTACAGTATAGTAAATATCTCGAAAAATGGTAGCAAAATTTTTTAATATTACATATGAATCATCTAAAACTTTTAATTAATCATCGACATCTCCATTTCATTTGAATTTACATCAATATACATATCTCAAGTACTTTTCGAAATTTGATCTTATTCAGTACATACAAAGAAGTGTGGAAAAAAAATATTTAGTGCATTATCAAAATAAGACAACTTACCTCCATCTAGTAATTCGAGTGCTGCACGATAATTATTATCTTCATAGAAATTTTTTCCTGTATAAGGATTTGGTTGATATTCATCGGTATGATTTAATGTAATTGTTTGCTGTAATCCAACACATGATGTTATCATGTTTGAAAATTAATTGTACACTATTAATAATTTAATTTTTATGTCCAGTTTTAAAGAAATAATTGAATAAACGGTTCAATAACTTTACACGAACGATGTTGGCACTGAAATAATATATATTGCGTGTATTTATAGATCATTATCATGTATCTACTGTTTATTCACTATATTCAAAGAAAGAAAGAAAGAAAGAAAGAAAGAACACCAAATAGATAAATATAGTACAGAAAAGAACGAACAGAAAAATCTACAATAACGCGATATAAGTTTTAAATCAACCCTCATATATCTTCCTCATTCGTTAGGACATTATCTTTAGTCTATGATTTCTTTTCTTTTTTTTATATTTCTGTATTTATTTATTCTTTATTGTAACTATTAGCTATATGTTTGTATTTTCTTATAAGAGAAAGAAGAAGAAAAAAAACGAATAGAAAAAATCTTAGGTAATTCGTCTATAACAGTTTCTTACACAGAATCAGATCTAAAGAAATGAAACCAAATTTACTAATCTTATTAGTAAATCTCAAGTCTGTCGATAATTAAGGTCGATCACGTAAATAGTTCTTTTTCTTTTTATGTTATTGTTGTTGTTGTTGTTGTTATTGTGGTTTATATAGTCCATAATATTTTTTTATGAGAAAGGAAAAAGAATTCTTATTTTTTGATATACCTATAATTCATGATGTAATGCGAGAGAAGAAAATGGAGATATTTATATAAAAAAGAATAGTGATCAATCAACCTGACATCATCATTAGCTATTCAAAGAAATAATCATATTGTCGATGAAAGTCATTTTCGAAGATTATTTGTACGATATTAACATGTCATGATAATTTCTAAAACTATTAATATTCGATGAACTCACACTGTCATATAACAATTGACTTTGATTGTTAGTTGATGTTGTGAAAATTATTTTTAACTCTTTTTAAACTGTAAATTTTTATCTATACAATTTTTCAAAAAAGATTTTAATATGAAACATTAGTGTTTCTAGAAAAGAACTTGTTGTATATCATCGGAACAAAAAAAATAAAGTTAGTTTTGAGTTGCCGAAAAATGCTTTTTCATATTCAACACACTCGATAACCCAGAAGATTTTCTATTTTTGGCCCGAGATACGTCCGAAAGTTTAAGAAAAATTTTGAAACAAAATGGCACAAAAAAATTTCCATGGGAATATAATATTAGTTTGAAAATTTTTCCTAAACTTTCGGACGTACCTTGGGTCAAAAATAGAAAATCTTCTGGTTTATCGAGTGTGCTGAATACGAAAAGCCACTTCTCAGCAACTCAAAACCAACTTTATTTTTTTTTCCGATGATATGACGTGATAAAAGTTACATACCTTACACTGTTTTATGCAATCGTAGCTTAGGAATATTTTAGAAGTTAAGAATTTGTAAAACTGAGTTTATAAGACACAATAAAAATGAGTGTAAAGAACGGGTATTGTACCGTAAGTATTTTTGGGTTTTTTCCCTCTCTATTTGAGATAAGATTTGTTTAATCCAATTTTAAAAATAAATGTGTAAAAAATAGAAACACTCAACTTTCTATTAAATATCATTTTCTCAACTTTTATTTCAAATTATCTGAATCACGGTCAATAAACTGTTGATACTTTTCAAAAAAATGAACATTATAAAAAATATCTCTAGGTCAACGGCTTATCTTTTGTCTATCTTATTCGGTTATATTGATTGGATGAATAGTTTTTTGAAATTAAAACTAACCAAAATTGTAATAAATCATGTTGAAATGACTTTGTACATTGACACTGTGTATTTATTTTTGATTTTAATTGTCTTCTCTTCTTTTCTTATTAAAAGAAAAATCTGACTAGATGGTGCTACGAAAATATAGATTTAAAAGAAATAATATTTACATTAGTACATATTGTTCTATTATGCGTGGCACGACATCTTATTCTTCATCATTATTGTTCATTCTACATGTGCAGATATGTATACAACGTGCCTAAAAAGAGATCTACCTATTATTTCTATTTTTTTGTTATATTTTAAAATTATTTTATAGTTATCATTTATTCTCGAAATATTTTTGATATATTCACAAAGTTTTGATTCAAAGAAGAAAAAAAAATTGGCACACACCTGTTGTTTTATGATACAAATATTTCTTACAGTTATTGATCAATTGAAGAAGGGTGACTAAGATTTGTCTTTCACAGTATTCGTTCGTTAAATATCTTTTGTCTTTACACAAATTAGAATAATAATACAAGAACAAGTAGACAACATTATTGATGTACACTTGAATTTATACAGCGAAATAAATGATATTATAACTTCATTTTTCACTCTCAGTAGACAACTGTCAAATATAATCTCAAATATCATTTTTTTTATATTGAACAATAAATAATGACGATAAATTTGTCGTCTCTCTCATATAATAACAACAGTATTTTGATATTTTTAAATTATTCTCGTATAGAATAAAATCAAGTGTACACGCGTCACATATCATATACATAAAAAAATCATTTTGTTATTATTAAAAAGTGTGTAAGTAGGTAGATTATTATTATTCATTTGACAAAAGTCAGGGTTTTACGAAATAAATAGTCTGTTTCTCTGTCCACATAGCAACATATATGATGTTATTTGAAATTAAATAATAATAAAAGATTTTAGGTACTATATTGGTTCACAGATTTACAATCATTTTTCTTCTCAGTCTGTGGATGACTCAAATAAAAAAATAAAATAAAATGAAAAAGAACAAACAAACAAAACGAACACAAATGAAAAATATTTTTCCTATGAATAATAGCACATAAAACGTGGAAGCACAAGGAACTGAGTGAAATCATAGATGAACGTTAGCTGCTATTGACAAAAAATATCCAAAATAAAATATTTCTCTCTTTTATATAAAACTAAACATCATTATGGTTTAAATTTTCTTTTCATGGCGTGAAAGGTGTGAAAAAAGTATATCAACAAATATGTACAAAAGTGTTCACTCCTACGCCTTTTTGGATATTTCTCATTAAGTCTCTAACCTTGAAGAAAAACAGCACTCACTGTTACAACTTATTACAGATAAGAAAAAGGTCATGTTCACAGTAAGAAAAAAAAGACTATAAGATAGAGAGAGAAAGACTGCAATATCGATGAGAAAAAATCTTTCATTACTGCATACCTTGGCACTTGTAACTCTAGCTGTTTGACTAAGAACAAGTATTGTAGAAATCTTGACGTACCACCAAAATAAACTACTTAAAATTTATTAAATTCAAGTAAGACGTACTTCCTATAACCGTTTTATTGACAGTCAACTTTCAATCGGTCTAACATAAAATGATTGATGGCATGTGATCAGATGAAAAAGATGTTCTTATTTCTTGTGCTCTTCTATTCTTCAGCAACAAAAATTCTTTGAATGAGATTTCATTTTCTTTTTTCATTTATTTCGCACAAACTACGATTATTAAAACATGAAATAAAATCTCATTTTGTTTGCGTCTAAAAGAGGAATTTAAGAGAGTGTCGAGAAATACCGTCAAACTCAGAAAATATCGAAATATATCTTTAATCGATTCTATACATAAAAATATGAAATATGATGCCAAATTTTTTTTTCCACCTTAATAGTCATTGAAAAAAGAAGTTTTTAAGATGAATCTGTTCAAATTTTTTGGAAAAAGCGACATCTTTTGTATTCTTTTAGTTAGTCCCAAATTTAAAGTCAATTTATTTGAGCAATATCTCATTTTTCCAAGAGTAAAAAACTGAACAAAACGATGTGTTCTGTTTATTCAACACCACTGAAAATGTAAGCCGAAAAAAAGTTCTTGACATTTTGCCATTTTCCAATTTCAAAGAGTCTTCCTTTACATAATCTTTTTCAAAAATTATAAATTATTAGATTCGTTGAAAAACAAAATGTTTCTCCTTTTCTTTTCCTTTAAGTAGGACAACATTCTTGATACAAGATTTTTCCTGAGCACATATGGATTGAATTTCTGTCGTACGAGCAAATAATAAGAAAATGAAATAGTTGTATTGGGAGTCTATTCAATCACCATCATTCTCAAAAATATTTGCTGTTTTAGAAGCTGAGGTTGAAAATCTTTGTTTTTGAGCTCAAAAAGAAATCCAAATTGGGAAATATAAATTACTCATATTAGTCGTCACATCAGCTATCTTCCATTCTCACTTGAGCTCGTTCCCTATTATTGTTATCACGTTATCACAGCTATTAATGTTGATCATAAATCTAATTTTTGTTTTGAATAAAACTCAAGTTTAACATGAAAAATGTACTAATTTTCGCCCAGTTTCGATAGTAAGTAGTAGTAGTAGTAGTAGTAGTGGCTGTTGTTATTCTTGTATCTATCATAAAATAGAATTATAGATCTTTCTTCATCTGCTGATAAAAGAATAGAAGCTGATAGAAAGGAACAAACTGTTTTAATTAATTATGTGTTTGTGTCACTTTCACAGCCAACAAAATTGCAACGGCAGTCCCACACACGAGACGTATTGAAATAGCATAAAGCAATCTGTTGGCTCTAAATACTTTTATTGTCAATCATAGAGAAAACACACTGACAAGCATACTTTGACAAAAGAACGCCTTTTTTCTCTTTCTTGTTTGAAAATGTCGCTCTTATTCCTCAGTTAATGTAGTGGAAAGTGTGTACTTTCTTCTAACATCTTCAAACGCAGTAGGATTCTTTTATGCTTTTTCGATTGGTTATTAGATGATGATGCACATCGCGAGAATAGAACCCTAACATAACCATTTGATTTTCTTGTTATTTGCTCGTACAACAGAAATTCAATGCATACGTACTCTTCTATGAAGAAGGGTTTTGCTCTGTCAAGATTTGTCTTTACAATAAACTCGATGCGAGAAAATCTTCCCTGAATAGAAATGATGTTCTTCGATGGAAAATAAAATCAAAATCGAATCAACATGATCTCTGGAAGATATTCCGTCATTAAGTTTCCTAAGATTTTGCTGTGAAGTCTTTCACACAAGGATCCAGAATATGTTGTACAAAATGTTTTCAGTTCATGTTCAATGATCGACAATTTGCTAATCGGTTTTTCCCCGTTTCGGTCCGTCTTAATTATTTCTCAATTGGGTTCTTCTCCACTTCGGTCCATTTATTTAAGCACTTCCAACTGTACTAGGGAATTGGGAAAAATGAAAAAGTTCTTCTTCTTTTCTACAAGCAACTTTCACAATAACATCTTCCACATGGGTTGTCACCAACTGAGATGGATCCGTTGGCTGTCCCCAAAAAATAAATGGATTGATCACACATTTTATCTTGAATGTAAAAGAATCTCGACGATTGATGTATACCGTACAGATGACAAGATGAGATTCTTGTCTCGAATCGCAGACAATAGCCATCACAAATCCATAGCTCATTTCATTTCGTTCACTCTTGAACAAGAAACAAGAATCACAATTTTTTGTGGTGGAATTCGGGTCATATACAGAAAATTGAACTTTTCTTTTCGAACATGTTTGATAAAGAGAGAAGGGCAAGGAGTGTATGATGCATAAGTAATTCATCACAACATGATTATTAGGTAGCTCAAATGTACGACCAAGTCGAATAGAATCGTCATGATTTGTACATCCTTCTTTAGGAAGTGAATGCCGTTTTGAAGAAAAAAGCCGGAATATGAATAACTCAAGAGATTTGTTAAAATTGCCATTATTAAAGTGTGCTGCAGCACATTCCAAAAGATTAATATTGTTCGTTAATTCTGAAGCTATCAAATTTGTACCATTAACAGATTGTACTATGGAACCTAAAGCAGTGCATGTCAATTGATTATTCTTATTAAAATAACGAGTTCAGAGCTTTTGAAAACACACCGATAGCGGTTTCAAAGCTGAAAATTGAATAGTTTTGAAGAGGACCAAAATATTTAAGTGATTGTGCCACGTGAACCATTGAGTGTATAACAGATGTCATCGACTTTTTCTCAGAAGTATCATTAACTTGAACAGCAGTCTTTGCTGATAGCCTCAAATAAATAGACTCGAGTATTTGGCAAGTTGGATCTTAAACTAATATAATAAATATGCAAACATTAGTTAAAGAAAATACATTTATTCTTTTATAGACAAGTATATAATTGAACTGAACGTTGGCGTATGTTTGAGAACAAGACAAGAAGAAAGGTACATCTCATAATATTAACATATACAGAAGAACTACGGGAGATACTCTAAAGTGCTGAGCGGAGTTTTTTTAAGAACATCCTTTTCCTTGGATTCTTTTCGTGGATACGGTTTGGCGGTTGAGTAATTTGTCACATACTTCACAGATACTGTGTTCGAACCTTGGCACCGGCAAGGTATTAAATAACATTGGACAAGTTACTTACGACTAGTGCCTCGGATCACCCGTCCGATAGCGTACTTACTGTGTTGTGACATATATTAGCTCCGCCCGTTTGTTCTTGTGACCTTCTGGAGACGGTCAACATGTGGTAGTAAGTGCGTTATAGAGCTCAAGTATTTGAGCAAAAGAACTATGCATCAGGTAGCCTGTCCCGAGCCAAGGTTGGTGATTGGTATGAGATGGATGACCATTTCTGAAACTTATCGACTGTAGGGAAAATATCGGACTACAGAAACTATCTCTGGCAGTATCCTATACCGATAACGGTCGGGATATTGTCCGTTCCTTTTCTAGCTCAATCTTTTATTATTTAGCAAGTTTTCTTGGTCATATAGTCTGCGCGTAACTTAGAAGAAGATTAAGCTGTTGCACTTGAGCCTGTCCAAACTCCTCATAGTCAGCCCGATAGACAAATTCAGCAAGCCGGTTGTCGATAGCCTGTTGACCTTGTGTAGCACCCAAAAGTGCACCAATCATCGTCCCAACAATATTCGTATCACCGCCTATTTCTGACGCTTTTACAAGTGTTTCAAAGGTCGCTCATTTTGCGGCGACAAAACCGACGACCATCGATAAGGTATCGACACAGAAGAACGTTCCACCACGGCTCACGTCTACTAAGAGTTCATCGCTAATCTCGTCGATTTTTTCTAAGTAGCGATGAACTCGAATGCTCAACAGACCTTTCTGAGTAACGAGATTGTATTTGGATTCATACTTGACGGAAAGTTGATGGACATATTGGAGAAAGGTCTTTCTTTCTACGTGAGACGATGGCAAATCGTGTTCGAAGATGAATACACATAGGTACACATAGATGAATGCAGTAGTAATTGTGACCGGACTCGTGTGTGTCATTCGACAGACTGTTTCGATTAGTTCATCATTAACACTGACGCCACAAACGTTGAAGAAGAAGGCGAGTGGTGTCGACTTCATTGATTTCTGTTTGATTGGAAGGACATAATGAATTGAATCAAATTGAATACTCTTCCGTATTAAAGTTTAATACGGTATAACGATATAATCTTCCTATCTATAGAAGCAAAAGCTATTTTTCTTCTATCATTAAAAAGTTCTCTATTCTAGCTGTCTACCATACGAATTTAAAATTGTGCATTTTTTCAAAAACAACTTGGTTGAGAAACAATATATTGACGTTTTATTTTCATCAAATGTTTGTGGGTTATTTTCAGCGACTGATTGATTGTGAGTTCAACAAAAACCCTCTGGAAATTCAGAATCAAGTGTGCAACATACGTCAGATTAATTCCGACAACGCATGAGTATCACTGTCCATTTCATCAAAAATCGCTTGTTGTGGAGCAAAATAAACTCGAGTTTTACTAAGTGTAGTGTGAAAACCTTTATTAATAAAGATGAGATTTACTGGCAGTGCCACTATAATAAGCATAAAGCGATAATTCATCGCCGTCTAATATGTTTAGTAATATCGTTATTTACGCAAATATTACAATATTAGAGCAACATTTATACAAACTGGTATGATATTTAGCGATTTTAATGATAAACACAGAAAATTCTAACGCGTCGTAGCTTAACATTTGACATACAGAGAATTTTTGCTGAACTCACAATCAATCAGTCGCTGAAAAATAATCCAGGAACATTTGATGAAAATAAAACGTCAATATATTGTTTCTCAACCAAGTTGTTTTTGGAAAAATGTACAATTTTTAAATTCGTATTGTTACATCCAGTTCGTCAATGTGATTAAACATACATATTTTCTGAACGATACAGCAAAATAATGGAAGGTGAAGACTATGGTTTATGTATATTTTCTATATCAATTCGATTGAATTTCGATCCGACAAGCACTTCAATCTTCGTTTATGCTGTAAGATTATTTTCTGATATAATTTGCCGGTAATTAAACTTAAACTTTATCGAAAATTGTTGTACCCAGCACATGGAGAAATGTTTGTTGCCCGTTTACATTTCTCATTCAACAAAAAATGAGCAAATCCTTCTCGAAAAACATGTTCACTTTTTACTAGATTTTTAGCTGTTTTTTAATATCTCACAGAATATTTGGCAGAGAAACGTTTCTACGGATACCGAGAATCTCAGTTCAAATCAGAAAAGAATTAGAGAAAAGACAAGTTCCTTATCAAATTTCTTGTTAAACTCGACTTCTTTGTACTAAAGAAAAATTGATTAAAATCAATTCAAGGAACATTTGGACTTCATGAAATATTAGCTCCCAATCTGGATTCCTTTCTTGAGCTCTTTTACCTCTTAACGTCAAAAACAAACATTTGCAAGCTGAACTTCTACCAAACGAGCCATGCATGAAACGACTTCCTATGGTCCATACCGAACACTTGCAGCTGCAAAAGATATATTAAGCGATAAAGAAAAATGTTTAAAACCGTTAAATTATTCCACTATACAACAGACGATATGCAAAAAGTAAAAAGTGTATTGCCAAAATTAAAATTAAAATTTAAGGAAGAAATTAGCTAGAGTGATTATTACATTCACCGATTGGGCTGAAAGTTATCCTGTTTTGGGGTACATGAGACTAGTTTAGGATTAAAAGAAAAAGATTATCGTTTGCTTTGTTTCAAGTTTTAACAAGTTGTTGAAATTTTGACAAGCAGTATCTCTGCGAAAGCGAAATTGATTTATTATTTTCTTTACATCATAGGGGTTGAATGGGTTGTCCTTATCCACATACAAAAGAAAAATGCTTTTGGGTGTGTCATTGAGTGTACGATGTCTTACCTGTAATATATAAACTAGCTAAATCCCTTGCTATTTGTCCATTCTTCCTAGTTGCTTCACATGCACAAATACCACTGTCTGCTGGAGAAATGCGAAAGATATCTAAGAGAGGATGAGGATCACCACGATGAAACTACTAATGCCGGATTCTATATAAATAAACACATATATGCATTAAATATTGTATTTATTAGGCTAACTACACTAGGTATCAGAGGTGGGCGATGGACTATCGTTAGCTTCCTCCAGAGGATCGCCTCGCAAACTTCCTGCCTCGTCAAGTTTTGACAGGAGTCGCTCCGTAAGCATTCTGCGCCGTCGTCGCCTCGTCCACCGTCAACTATTGATAAAATTTTCCTCTGGCACTTCCTAATCGATCCTCCTGAGTCCGGAAAATCTCTGCTAACATGAGCTATTCAGTGTTTCATCTTGGTTCACAAGGAGAACCACCACCTTTCTTATAAAAATACATCAAAATAAACATTAATTTTTCGCTCACAAGAAAAAATGTCCTTCGTGGGTTTCGCGTCATGAAATTCTTGCCGCGTCAAGCTTTCAAAAAAACCTGCTCGCGGTATCCGTTCCGTGAAGAATCGCGGGACCTTGAGAGGATCCTCGTCCATCACCCACCACTGCTAGGTACAAATGTCCATTTGAATGTTGAAAAATGAGCTAGATCTAGACTAGGTACGCATTGTAATGTAACTTTTGTACCTTCTTCTGCTTGTCCAAGAGATGTTTCACCTCGCAAAATTCCAACATCAACTACGAATGACTGACCTAATAATGCAGAAACCGTCGAAAAGTTTACAACCGCCGATGTGCACTAGAAATTTATCTCGGCAACCGCGATGAAATAGCTGAAATATGGCTTTCTCAATGAAAAGGTCTGCCGAGCAGCAAATCTTAGTCTTCAGTCAGGTGCGTCTATTTTGTGATGAGTTCAACCGATTTATTTGAAAATTTTAGGACGAAGTTCCTATGGATCCATGAATCTGCACTAAAAGTTTCAGAGCCATAGCTGTAAAAGATGCCGAGATACAGCCATCACAAGAGTGAACAACACAATGTTTGAAGATTTTTATATAAAGGTGTTATACTACCGTTCAAGATATCGAACGTATACAAAGATTTATATTTGTGCAAGAATAAACTATTTATCTCTTCATATTTAATTTTTTTTTAACCACTCTCTTTCATTTACGTACATTAATATTATTTTATTCAAAAATTCTTTTGTTTTCATTTATGATTATCTTACATATGTTGGAAACAGATAAATATTTGACACAATCTTGAGCAAGAATTTGTACAGCAATAAAAAAAAACGAAATATAGAAAAAGAAACATGTAATTACACATCATTTTTTAAAATTAGACGAAACGATAAACAAGAGCATGCAAATGAACGATAAAAAAAAACCAATGCACCACATTTATCTAACGTACATAGAGCAACAATTGAACCCATTAAATAACGAGGAGAGAGATGTCGAGAATAATTTACTGTTCAAATAAACAATACATAAAATAATAAGTACATATCTCAAATATCGTTTTTTGTTTCTACTTCAAAACCAATTGCACGATTACGAGCTAGAAAATACAATCATAGAAAATAGTGCTGGTATGTCTGTTTATATTCCAACTGAAGAGACACAAGTAGTCAAGCAAGTATTTCACCCTTTTTTTACGTTGCATTTCAATTTTCTTTACTCTTAGAATCCTCATAACAAATTCATCAAACCGCTTGTGTGATAAAATAATTCGTAATACCTACCATTAAAATAAAACGTATCTGAATCGTTATCTGGAGTTGGTATAAATGGTGCAGGTGACATTGCTAAATGATCCCAATCAATATTATTGAAAAATTGTTCTTTTTTCAAATCTAAAGAAGAAAAAAGATCTTGTGTTCAATTTAATACATTTCATTATTCTACTACCTTCTAATTCTAAACGTGTTGCTGGATCAAAACTCAATAAACCTTTGATAACATTCATCGCTTCCTCTGGTATTTGTTCATCGTCATTCTCTGGCCACATTAAACGATAATTTAAAATATTTGATATAATAGCACGTGGGCAATCATCGTAAAATGGTGTAATTCCAAATAAAAATTGATAAAAACAAACGCCTAGCGACCAAAAATCCACCGCTGCAGCTATAAAACAAAAAAAAGATACAAAAATAAAAATTAGCTCATAAATAAACAATCAAATTAATTTACTATGATTTTCATTGTGCAACAAGATTTCAGGACCTGAAACAGAAATACAGATAGAAATTTTTCAATCAAAGACAAAAACAATTTACTTAGATAATCGGGTGTACCAAGTATTGGTCCACCACCACTATTTGTCTGCTGCAAATTTGATGGAGATTTATAATAACTACTTCTCATTGAATGATGAGTTGTGGTAGTAGTGATTAAATCCGCAAATGGTATTGCAGTAGATGTATTTTGAGACATATAAATAGACTAAAAAAATGAACAGATAGAATTCTTCCACATTCTCCTAACATCTTACTAAACATTTCACTCTTTAGTTTTCTTCTCACTTTTGCATGACAATCATCGACTGTATGTGCATTTGTAGGATGATTATGACGTTTTGTTTCATTATCGTCAGTAATAACCGAATGTCCATTCCACGAATGAGATGTTAGTTGTTTAACGGGTGTTGTTGCATGCAATGGTATAATGAAAGATGTGTGATATTTATTTATTTCATTTATTTTAGTTCGTTTATTTTCTTGTTGTTCAGATTGTAATGATTGACGAGAACGTTTTGTAGTTAACTTTTTCACTGTTTCCGTTATTTGAATATAATCTGTATTATCTGAACTGACATTTGGACTACGTTCACGAAATAGATATGGCGATGGTCGATGTTGAGGATGAATGCCGGTAATACTCGAACCGCCCGATAAATGATCATTCGACATAAGACGTCGAACTACGCACGGTTGGTCATCATCCAGATAATCATTGAACGTCAATGATGACACGTTATTGGTATTCACACTATCATTCAATTCAATTTTAGAAACCATTTCTGATACAGAAAAATTACGCGTTCTAGCAGCTTCAACATCGTTATGATCTAAAAGATACCAGAGATATACATCACATTAATATCACACAAAATAAATCATCTAATTTTTTGAAGTGAAAGACTAAAATACACCTATTTTAGTCAAATGATTGTCTCGATGACTTACTATGTTGTAATATTGGTTCATTCTCAATTTGAAGTTCTTCATGAATTGTTTCTTTCACTATTTTTTTTGTCAATTTATTTTCCTCAGTAACTGATGGTGGTGATCGTACAGATAGAATTAATGATGTATTTTGTTGTTGGTGTTGAATAAATGAACCATCCATAGGATATCGAATAGGTGATACACAAGGTGATTTGTGTAGTATTTCTTTTGTAGTTGTTTGAAAGATTCGTTGATGGTGATGATGTGCCGGTGATGATGCAAGAAGACGTGCGATTGTTTTTGGATACAACCGTTGTTTTGTATCTGCTGCAAATGATGGACTATTAAATAGAAAGGGAGATTGTTGTTGTTGCTGTTCATCATCAAGAAGCATTTCAGAATCATTAACATCATTAATATGTTCTGGTATACACGAGGGTATTTGTGTATGACCATGATATATACGTAAACTGTGATCATAAACACTGCTGTTGTTGTTACGAGAATTATTGATTTCGATACCA
Source organism: Didymodactylos carnosus (assembly GCA_905250885.1). Lineage (NCBI taxonomy): Eukaryota > Metazoa > Rotifera > Eurotatoria > Philodinida > Philodinidae > Didymodactylos > Didymodactylos carnosus. The sequence continues at coordinate 28,148 of CAJNOQ010000874.1, forward strand.
TTAGTACTTGTACAATATGACGTTGATGTTTGTAATATTTCAGAACTTGAACCATTTGGAGACTAAAAGTAAATAATAGACATACCAATATCACAGTACAAGCATAATTTCTGCCGTAAGCAACTCAATATTTCGAGTCATTGCATAACTTCAATTATTGTGGAGAATATAGGAAAAGAACAACGCAGTTGATTTTTGCTATTCTAGCTTCGTGCAAGGATTGATTTTGTTTTGATAGTTCAAGTTTCAGAATGATATACATATAATATATATATAACTCATAAATTATAAAATCTAACACCGAATGGAGCAAGTGAGTTGAATCGTATGGATGTTGTTCTTAGCTTTCTTCAATATCTTCACACTTACAAAACTGAAGTCGGATGTTAACGATATAATTTGACCAGGTGTTCGAAATACTCGTACTTGACAGAGTGACGGTGTACCAATAACATCAGCAACTGAAACTTCTGAAACAAACAAAAGAAATATTAACAATTTTTTTCAACAAAAGTCGCGCTTACTTCGACGATTTCGTATTTCCGATAAACCAAAATCTGTCAATTTCACATGCCCCGAAGCGGTTATAAGTACATTATCAGGTTTAATATCTCTAAATAAAGAATCAGAAGAAAATAGCTGTACTTTTGCAAGTTTAAGAATAGATTTTACTCATTTACCTATGAATAACGCCACGTTTATGTAAATAATCGAGTGCAAGAGCCATTTCGGCACAATAAAACCTTGCTTCGTGTATTTCTAAACAACCACGTACACACAACAGTGACATGAGATCCCCACCAATCATATATTCCATAACCTAATATGCGCAAAACTGATTTCATTTGTTGATCTATGAGATAATAGATACTTACTAGATAAATTTCATCTTTTGTTTGCAATGAATAAAATAGTCGTACAACAAATGGACTGTGCATCGTTGCCAGTGCATCTCTCTCATTAAGAACTGGAAATACACAAAAGTTATATCGAATAAGAGTTTATTAGTTAGTTACATACTTTGATTGATTAGATTTTTTTTTCTAATATCATGTTTATTAATAACTTTGACAGCGTATTTTGTTTTATTCTCATCATTTTTTTTCGTAGCAAGATAGACCCGCCTAACAAAAAAAAAAGTAAAATATAAACAACATTGTTGCATTTGCTCAACCTACCCATATCCACCACGACTAATTATTTTAATAAAATGAAAATCGCTGATTGTAGGAAACTGAAAATTAGAAAAAAATGAAATTTATTTGGTTTAAACAAAAAATTTGAGTCCATTATTACATACTTGTAATTTACTTTTATCAACTGTCATCAAAATAAATAATGGTAACGTAAAAACCGAGAACAAACAACCGAACTAATAATCTAAAATGCATACGAATGATTTGCTATAGAAAATAAGAAATATGTGTGATCAAGCTGAAATAACTAAGGTTCTTTATTTGTAACAAAGAGACTGAGCCGGGATGAGTATTTATGATCTATTATAGTATAGTAATCGTGAAAGTTAACCCGTAATCCACTCAATAATTTGGATGTAGAACGATATTTTCTATCAGGGATACCACGTCTAAAATTTCGAAAGTGGAACGTTTTGACTACAGTAAATAGGACTTTTTTAAAGTAAATTAGCCGATTTCTTGAAATTATAGAAGGCTTTTTTATTTTTAGACTCTTTTAAGCAAAATATAAAAATGAACTTCCATCGTAGTAAATTTCGTATAAAAGACAAAAGACCACGCACACCGGTACACAAAAATAAACACTACCACAACAAAATCATCCTATTCAATGAATAGGTATGAATAGTATTCATACCGTTATTCTGAAATCTGCTGTTTATACAGAAAAATATAACTTAACTAACTAGAGTTACGAATTAAAGACATACGCTGGGATCGTTGGCTACGATTGTTTAACATTTTGCGCAGAGAATGAGTATTTCTTATTAGACCGTATTTAGAGATGGGCGAGTACACGAATTTCTGAGTACGAGTAGGGGTACGAGTATTTTAAAGTAATCGAGTACTGCTCGAGTATAAACTGACTGGTGATTCCGAAAACATTTCCGAAGAAATCGATTTTTTGATACGTAAATAGTAAAAAGAAAAGGTCACCAGTTTTTTGGGAAGTACTCGAGTATATACTCGTACTCGCCCATCTCTGGCCGTATTTGTTTAACTAAGTTCTCACTGGATGGCAACGGAAGTATTGACCTCTGCAAAAAATGGATAAAACTCTCAAAAAGTGATCCACAGTGAAACAAATGGATTTTTTTACAAAATTTGAGACAAGTCCATCGAAAGTGAGACATCTGGCAACCCTGTTCCGTATCTACGAGGAAAAACAAAAAATTGAAACATCGTTCTTGCAATTTTTCTTTCTGACTTGCGTAGAACTCCCTTCAACCTGCTTTCCCATTATGTATGTCTAAAAGATGTGAAGAAAAACCTAGGTTCTTCTACGCGATTCTAAGGCAAAATAATAGTGCGTTATGTGTGTTTCTGATCAAACAGCAACAGTTTGGAATATCGCAACTACTCATCACTTTCTTCGAAACCTGATACGCTGTTTTGACGATTGGTGAGACAAGCGAGAGCAAAGTGGGTTTACACTCTGAACAATGAATTTCCTATCTACTGCCCACTCTGAGAAGAAGAATTCCATTTTTTTTTCTTCTTCACAAAAAATGACTCACCACTCTATATGAAATGCATGTGCACGAGAATTAATAACATTTGTTCTTGTCATATCGCTTTGCTTGTTTACAACTAGGCCGCCGGTGTTCGAAAATCAACATGAAGAATAACGAATAAGACTAAGGAAAAAAAGATTATCGAAATACGTCTATAGATCTGTATATTTTATACTGCGACTGCTTTTGTTACACACGCTCTTTTAGCAAGGTAAATGGAGCTGGTTGCATATATGAAAGTGTAAATGCGAAAACTGCAGCTGTGAGACGGTAAAAAACCTTCCTAAAAATTTTGTTTCAATTTTAATCCTTTGTATCACAGAACAAACTAGGAAAACGCACTTTCCTATTGAAAGCAAAGTGGGCGATTCCACTCTGGAAAAATTCTCATGAAAAATACTGACTTAATATAGGAGATCAGAAATATGAAATAAACAAAAGCAGTGAAAACAACAACGAAGCACACTGAAAAATTCTTAAAGGAAAATACCTAAAACCAAACAAAGGCAAATACATCAATCTGGCAAACAATAGCAAAAAACGGGGATTTTGTATTGGAGAGTATGCTGTCCAGTTGTAATGCTTATATTATTAACTGTTCACTAGCGACATCTGAACGATAGGTAAGACACCTGCCATTATAATGTGCCGATACAATCAGCACATCTTGGAGGATTGGCATCATTATAATCACATACAAGTTTAGCAGGCAAAAACCTGAATTGCAATGAGGCATATTCATTTCTCGATCAATGTGGTATGGATTTTATGGAGAAATATTAAGCTATTAAGGCTCCCCCGGGTCAGAAGCCTATCTCAGCCCGGGTTGGTCTGATCTGAGCCAAACTTTAAAAGGAGTGTTGACCATGTCAAAGTGTGGTAATGAAATGTTTTTTTGACGTCACTTGCAACTGTTCGTGAGAGGGCGCCGCAACAAGGGCCAAAAATAGCCGTCTGCCATTCACAAGAATTCTCACCCCAGCTGAATGATAGAGAGCTCGGGCTGGTTTTGCTTTGCAGTCAACACCTATACCTAGGAGTTGGCAGAGCTGATTTTTGAATTTCTCATTTACTGATTTCTGGTGCTTAATAGAACTTTAAAATTCGAAAAATCCTTGGAAGGTTTCTTAGAAATCCTCATTTCTATAAAAAATAGAAGCATAATTTAAAAATCGGACTCTGTCAACTCCCACCTATAGGTGTTATCTACAAATCAAAAAAAAGAAAAACTTCCTCCGATGTATCGCTACCGAGCATTCCTGTGAATGACGAAAGCCCTAAGGCTAAAAACCAGCCTTAAGAAAAACGCAAAATAAGTTCTGATTCTGTTAAATGCGTTCTACTTAAAAACTGTTTGAGCGTTAAATAATTTGTCGATATTTTGCTACAGGTTATCGGTCATGGCGGATCTAATGAACATGAGCGCGGTCATGTGCGGTACATGCATGCACTTATGCAATAAGTAAGAGAAGTAATATTGTGCACAAATTTATTTTTATATGTACTGTCGAACGCTAAAGATCCATACATGGTTATCTATTATTTCAACAGTTGTAAGTTTGGTTATTTCATTCAGAAACGTGTCTACCGCATTCCAAGACGCAAAAATTGCGTCGAAAATCTAAACACGGCTTAAAAATGATCTGATGGTCTCCTACGGTAGTAGCAGTTTGTTAGCAAAGTCTGAGAATTTCGAAGCTATGAGAGCATTTTCAACTTCAAATTATCTCTTAGTCACTCAAATAAGTTTATAAATGACAGTTGACTAAATTATCAGCCAGATTTCTTCTTTCATAACAAAATTTCTTTTATATTAACCTGAACTCTCAAATTAGTAAAAAAAATCAGCATGATATCTCAACGTGAGAAAAGAGAGAAAAATACAAAGGATACTTGTGTACTTTATTTATATTTCTACAAAGTTAGAGGGAGTTTGTCATGTGAAAATTATAGAACGAAGGGAAGAGTATTTCAATTCAATTCAGTTACTGTAAAATTATAAGAGTAACTTCAAAGTTAAAAAGAAACAAATTTATCAATTTCACATTATGGAATGTGTAACAATAGCTAATATGCAGTAGTATTCTATTCGAAAGCCATTTCAGTAATGAAGATGTATAGACGAGACCGCTCTTATCCAAAATCTATATTAGGTATTTTAGAAATATGTGAAATGGTAAGTATCTCCTTTGCTTTTAAGTTGATTCCAATTATATATTTTTGTTTTGATTTGAATCTTATTTGATCTGCGTATTCTGGTGTCTGGTTCTTGCATGTATTGCTTCCACAGGATGGGCTCAACAAGCTGACTGGGTATCATATATTTGTCAAGGTTATGCATCAAGTCAATATATTGCAGCTTTAGTTGAATGTTCACAAAATCTACCATCGCCAGACGCTTATTTGACTTTAAAAGCATATTCAGTTAAAGTGGGAATTATTGTTATTTGTGTACTATGTTTTCTGGTAACAATAATTGTATTTTTACTTCATGTATTCGCCGGTTTGAGAAAAAGACGAAAATGGAAAACGATCACTAGGGTGGTAAGATGTTTTGATATTTTCTCTCGTCAACTATAACTTTCTATCAGACTCATTTGCAAGTTATACCAGTGGAGTATCTTAGCATTACACTTGCTAATTCTTATCTCTCAAATACACGATCTTTTTATTTGCTACAGATTGGTTTAATAATGCTTATTTTGTTCTTGCTGTTATTTCCAATATCGATTGCAGCCATCTTCTGGGAGTTAAAATTAAGTACAATATTTGGTAAACGTTATACATCAAATTCTTGGATAGATACACCAAACGGTATTAGAAAAGCACAAACTGGAGCAGCCGGAGCATCGGCAGTGAGTCACTATAAAGTTGCTCTTTATCGATCTGTCTGATGTATCAATTATTTATTTTTGGTTGCAGGCTTTTGGGCTTATTGGTTCTCTGTTGTACCTCATTGAAGCAATATTTCGGTTTTTAAATGTTGGCCAATTGAAACGACACAAACACAATCGACGACGTGTTCATACGATAACATAATAACAGTTGCCTAGCTTTTTTCTTTTTATCGAATTTATAGCATGCACAATTATTTTTCAATATTGTGAAGCATCTGAATGAACAAAAAGAATGAGAGTTAAAAACTGTCATAATTCTATTTTACGTTAATCCAGGTCGGATAAAAGTTGACGATTGCGAATTTTTTTATTAGCTTTTGTCTACTCTTTTGAATTAAATTAAGAATTAAATGACCACAAGCTTAACTCGTGATAATGGGCTAGAAACTATTAATAGGTTGTTAATAATCACTTACATGCACGTAATACTAAACTAAGATGTTAATAATTCATCAAACAAGTGTAGCAACGACCGTTTCTCCCAAAACGGTCGTTGTTACACTTGGTTGATGAACTGCTTACATCTTCTTTGTATGTGCTATGAAACGATTCCTTATAATTATTAGTCAACAACCTTAAGTTAGACTCAAATGTCTATATTCATTTTTTCTTTTGATTGTGTTTTTTAATCCTGTAAATCTATTTGGGAACTCATATTTGACGGGTATACGGTACTGAATAATTCTCGTATGTATCATTCGTCATTGGGAAGTAATACTTCAATCAGTTCATATACGATAGTAATATCAGGGGAACTTCCATTTAATTTTAAACGTATTTGAATGTTCAGTGTCATACCAGGCTCAATCTTTTGTTCTCTACGTTTCAGATGCAACAATAAAGATGATACACCCATAGAATAATTTATTTGTCTGTGAATACTTACATAAATATTTGTCTACATTTCTTATTAAAGCAATATCAATTATTATTCAACATTAAAAGTGTAAATCGACGATATTTTCTCACGTCAACTGGCTATGAATTGAGCTGTGAGTGCCTTCCTTTCCCATTGGAAACATTCAATACATATTAAAAAACATGTTTATTGTGCTTATTCAATGTGAATTTTTACATGAAAAGCCATGAAGTGAATATTAGAGAGAAATAGGTAAATAGTTCGCGAACAAGAATTTAAAAAAAAAACGCGACGATTTTATTTCTTATACAAAACAGACAATAAAATTATGTGAATATCACGAGCTCCGTTTAACCGGCATTTTTTGGAAATCTCCATCGAAATATGGCACCGTCTGCACTCACTGATACAATATGTTCGCTATTTGGACATATTTTCACTTTTTTTATTTCACTTCCATGACCAATACCAACAGAAAACACTTCACCTTCATTATATCGCCATAACTAGAAAGAAATGAAAAAGTTGTTGGTCTTAGAATAATAAACATCCTCCGTAATTTAGGCTCGAATATAGAAACTGTACATTCATTGAGATTGTATTCGTATCAAACGTTTAACTTACTTTAACTAATTTATCTGCGCTAACAGTGACGAAATAATTTCCCAAACAGTCGATATCCAAACCATTAATTGTTCCTAGAACAAGAATTATATAACTTATATATCTCTTTATTGTTTAATTTAAATGTTAATCTGTGTCCCACCTGATTTTGATGCTTCTAATTCTCGTATTTGTGCACCATTGACCGCTTCCCAATAGGCAATTTTACGATCTGTACCACCTGTGATAATATGATATTCTTCTGGATGGTAAGCGACGCATTGAAACAGTGTATTTTCAAATAAAACTTGATTACGAACAAAACGTCTGCAACAAAAAACAACGAGTTTTTGAGAATATATGAATTATATATTTTGTTATTTAACTACTTTAAATTCCAAATAATACATGTTCCATCTAAGCTAGCTGTAACACATTCGGTGTCAGATTTATTTATTCGTATTGAAACAACAGCATTTTTATGTTCTTTCATTGTTGCTATTAGATCACGTGAATTTTTATTCAATTGCCATACACGAATCTTTGATACACAAACAATTAATCTTCTTAAAAATATATAAATATACAAGCGTTACCATTCCTTCACCACCGCCCGACACAATTCGTTTACAGTCATTTGTAACAGCCACAGCCGTTACCCCCCGATGATGAGCATCATTCACAGTAAACATTTCTCGTCCACTTTCAGGATAAAAACCACGAATACGACCATCATCCCATCCACTAAATGATAAAACTTTTATTAATAGAATAATGAGAGAGTTAATTAACAGTTTTACCTCACGATTATTTTTCCATCTCTTGTAAAACATAGTGAATTACACGTTTTATTTGCTTGTGTTATTCTTAATAATTCGTTTCCTGAAAAAAAAACAGAAGAAAATCAATTAAGCTAAATTTATAAAACAAAAAATATTTTTCTACCGGTTGGTGCATGCCAAATACGAATATCTTGAAAACTACAGGTACCAAATAATTCTGAACTTCCACTAACAGAAATGCACAATAAAAATTAATAACTGAAAATAAAAGATAGACTAATATTGGAGCTTACAATGGAAAAGCAATGTCATTTATTGGCGAATTATGACAGGTGTTAATTAATTCCATTTTCCAATCTGCATAGTTCACTTTGTAAATATGAGCACGATCTGTGCCAATGAATATCTGACACAATATATTAAGATATACATGTAAATGCAGAAATTTGATATTATGAGAAGCTTACCATGTGTCCTTCACCACGTAGAGCCAACGATGTCACTTCTCCCATGGCTTGTAAACATTTCGTGGATTTAAATGTACCTTGTTCAGTCACATGTATTTTTCCTTCACCTGTTCCTATTAGAACATCACCATTTACTAGACTTTGCATGGCCGTGATACCCATTGAATATTTTTTCTTTTCGGGTCCAATTGCTTTGAATTGTGCAGCGGGAACATAAATCATTAATACATCACCTGTAGTCGTACCACAATACAGATGAGTTCCATCGAGTGAAACCTAAACCAAAAAGAGAGATTCTCTCAAATCATATTTATCAAATAGTTTATACTTGCCGCCATGCATTTTACGATTCGTTTAGTTGTCCCTGTGTTGATGTCTGTCGGACGAATTTTTCGATTAGCCACATCTAATTGCCAAAATCGTAATGTACCACTAAATATGTAAAAAGAAAATTATTTTTGATATTTTCTTAAAGACAAATATCTTACTTTCCACCACTGTAAAACAGATAATCATTATCTTTTGCAGATGCTAGACAATATGTGATTCCAGCACTCTTATGCTGAGCGGGACTACCGCATACGGGCTCTTTCGTTTCGATATTCCATACAACAATGCTTCCATCATCTTGTCCGCCAAGCGAGAACAAGAATTTATCTGATGATGAAAACGCTAAATTTTCAATTTTCACTTTATGTAAGACAAGCCGAGCGTAAGGATCCCGACTCTCATAATCCCATACGATAATATCAGCCTAAAACAAGGGAGTGTTACTCATATTTCCCAGAACGAGAAAGACTCATAAAGCGACAAAAAGTTGTTTACTTTAAATCCCATAAATGTAACTTGTCCTGATGCAATATATTTCCCATTGTTTGATATTGTTAAACACGATATGTTATTATTGTGACCAAGTAAAAACTCTTGTTGACGAGTTTGTAGATTTTCAATGACTAAATTACATCCCAGGGGATAGACCATGTGAACACGGTCTGGATGTAATCTTAATCCATGGGGAACTTTTCCTAAAATGGTGCCGGAAGAAATAGCAGGTTGAGTTCTCTACTACTACAATAACGAAGCATGCATAGCGCGTCTCACTGGAAAGAGTAACTTGGAATCATCAAAAATTACCTTCGAATCCAATTGTTGATTCTAGTTCCAATTTTTGAAGTGAGTCAAGTTTTTCTGGTTGTGTAGCAGTCGACATATTTTGCGGAAGCAGATATTTGAAATGTGCAGCGACTCACCAACGAACTGTTGCTTTTTTCTATTTGAAGTATGAAAACATAGCCATGCTGCCTGACGTTCACATGACAACAGCATTTTTGAAATCTATTCTTTGTGAACATGATGAGCTACAACGCTCATGAATCATTTAACTTATAAATAAATCAAACCTACGTACAATTTTGTAATTGTAATTTAGTTGCTATAGTCCCATACTGAAGACTTGCGACATCTTTCAACGACATTTTCTCTCCAAACTCTTATCATACTTCTGCAAGTGTCATCCATAACGAACTGCATTTTAAAAAGCGTTAAATCCTACAGATAATTCTCGAATGTTATCGCGGAGATAGTCGATTCAAACTAATAAAATTACATGTTGTTAGTCAGATACCAACACAAAAAGATATTATTGATTCGATTTCGTAATTTTACGTTGTTTCTAGTATATTTACGAATAGATGATTGAAATAAGAATTAGTAATAACTTCTTGTCCTTATAAAAATCGACAAGTTCAAGGACTTTCCAGTTTAAGCCCATCAGAAAAAGTCCAAGTTTGGACTTGAACGTGCCCATCTGTCTTTATGTGTATTTTGCAGTTATAGGAAGCACACAAAATTTATACTAGTAGCATATAATTAAACATCGTAGTATCACCTGAAAATTTACATTCTACAAAAAAAAGAGGTTTTCTAGCATTCCATATGTACAATTATCGGCGATTTTTTATAAAATCATAATCGATTTACAGGAAAATGAAGGTAGATTTTCTAAAAAATCAACATTTTTTGTCATCATAACACAAACTGTCTCCCATGAAGTGAGTGATCAAAGTTCACATTTCGACGAAGTCACGGAGAAAAATTGGTATGTAAGAACATTACGTGTTCTTATATATTAATGCACGGGCAAAACAAAAAGGTGAATGAAAGAAAAGCGGAAAATCACGGTCTATTTTTTGTAGAATTGCAGTTTTCTAAAAAGATGGGTATTGATTTTCGACTTAGTAAAAAATTGATTTTATTGAAAATGAATCGATTTTCTATTTTTTAGAATTGGTTGACTTTCCAATTTGTTATGGGATCGTGCAATATATTATAGCCACTTTAGACTCCCCAAGCATTTTCAATAAAATAGAAAATATGTCCAGTTAACAGTTTACTGAGCAAAACTGTATGATTATTGAATACTCTGCATGCATGAATCGGTAGCCCATATAGTCAACATCGGCAATAAATCGTTTTAAGCTAAATTAAAAAGATAATCTGAAAAGAAGAACATGTCTCGTTTAAATCGTGTTTCTTACATACTTACTCTACTGCAGAATGAAACGGTGAATAACAAAAAAACATTTAATGGCTTAAAATCGACAATTAATCGCAATTAATTGACCATTATTAAAAAACACAAAAATCACCAGAATCAATCATAATTAATTTGCGATGTTTTTAAGAATGGCGTTATATCGGTAATTTTTTTAATGCAGGCCCATTAATTACCGGTTGTTAAAAATCGCCGATATATCGCAATTTATGGACGATTATAGTCAAAATTGCGATGAATTTCCGATTTTATTTCTATCGCAACTAATCGTTCAAAAATGGAGCGATTTTAACGACATGGAAGATTCCAAAATGCAAGATATATATATCTATTATTGCTTCCAAATAATTCAAGAATGAAAAGATTAAGTCAACTTTGAAATGATTAATCAGGTCTTTTGAAATCGAATATGGTGCTCTGATAACAACTTCATCAACATACTAAAATAAAAGAAAAGATGTTTATGTCATTCAAGATAAAATATTCTTTACTACACGCTAAAATTGATACAACACGCTCAGGAATATTAATAATTGGATGATTGCTGCCTTATACTGACTTACAACCTAAAAGACAAATCTTTTTTACTTTAAATAACCCGGGGGGGGGGGGGGGGGGGGGGGGGGGGGGGGGGGGGGGGGGGGGGGGGGGGGGGGGGGGGGGGGGG
>CAJNOQ010000875.1:3516-39682 GCA_905250885.1 Didymodactylos carnosus
GCCCCGCACTAAGGGCCATTATTGGGTCCCGTAACGGTGCAATTCCCATTGCCCTACCCGGGTAATCCTCTCAAGTTTCGTAACCCCAGTGAATTTTTCCCACAACGGCATCTTCCCCCCCCCCCCCCTTCTTTGAACAAAATTACTCACAGAAAATTTTAGCTACTCCTGGAATTATTTTTAAGCAACTTGCTCATACAAAATTTGTCATTCAGTAAAACTAATACAAACGTCCCTCCTAAAATCGATATTGTAAACGTAGTCTAATGACACCAACATTTACAAGTCTTTAAAGCTCTCCTACGCGCTCATCTCTGTTACCAAATGTAAATATTTATTGTTCTGTTGGATGTTCTAAATGGTTCTTCTAACCTTATTTGCTGTTTATTGTATCTTAACTTTTTTTTGCGTTCATATTTGGAAAGATTTTTGGGAGCAGTATTTACAAGCCGGAAGCTTTTCCTGTTTCCCTGCTTTGATTTAAGCTAAATAAAATGAAATTGAAATTGAACATTTATTCTGTAATTTTTGTTTCGTTTAAGGTACTCAATCATCCGCTAATCATGAAAAATCTTCGTTATTTCCCTCTCTGAAATATTTATATTTATCGAACAACTTACTCTCAACCTGGACATCGATCAATGAACTAAATAAACTACCTCAACTAATCTCTCTTAGTGTATTACGAAATCCGATTTATGACTCCAATCTCAACGGTATCACTATTGAGTCATCAAAACAGTACATCATTGCACGTTTAGACACACTGAAATATCTAAATCGAGCCATAATACCGTCGGATGAACGTCGAGGAGCAGAAATTGATTATATGAAAAAATATTCCACTGATTATTTTCAAAATAATGAACAATTCCATATTGAACATCCACGTTACCAAAAATTAATTCAAAAATATGGTGCACCAGATCCACCAATGTCATCTAAACACCAATCATTGGCAGATAAACCAGGTCTTTGCATCAAATCACAATTATTGACATTAACATTTCTCTATGAGAATGATCAAAAAGAGAGAAAAGTACCGGGAGCAATGACAATAGCAAAACTAAAAGCATTTATTAAACGTTTATATCCTCAATTGAATGGTGGAGAAACGAATTTAAGATTAAAAGCATGTACAAAAGAGACAGATTTAAAACATCAAGAAATATTAGAACATGATTATAGAGAATTGACATTTTATGCTTTGGATAATGGACACACGATTCTTATCGAAAAAATTTAATTTATTTTTGTTTTTATAATGCATACTATTAATTTTCTTTTTCTATGCTTTTATAATAAAAAATTGCGTTAAACACATCAGGATCTTTTTGTTAATTATTATCTCCATTAGAAGGTAGGAACGTTATGATCAACATGTATCTTTTTTGTTTTATACGACATATTGCTATCACTAGACATCAAAAGATTTGTGCTAGAAGCTATTAAAATAATTGAAAGCAAGTATTTTCAATAATATTTTTACGTTATTTACTACGTGCGAGTACTAAACTTTACAATAATATTAGCACTCCAACTGTCTAATCGCTTTCTGGTCGAAGCCTAGTGGGTTATAGGTTATCGATCGTGCTGAATCCGACTGTAGATATGACATGGGTTCTTAGGCTTTCAAAGATCGGTTTTCTGCAAAACCAGTTTTCCAGAAACTCCAGAAAATCTCCGAAACCTTTCTTAATAAGTCATGTTTGTAGCCCGCGAAATTTTGATCAAAATGAGAAGTTCCCCAGCTCTGCATGACCTTTCTTTGCAAAGTTAGAGACTTTACAAGAAAAGCTCTAAATTCATTTTTCTTTTTTCTTTCTACATCTCTGAGCTGACAATGAATATTTAGGGCGTTTCTTGTAAATTCTCTGACTTTGCAAAGAAAAGTCGTACAGAGCTGGGGAACTTCTTATTTTGGTCAAAATTTCGCAGGCTACAAACATCACTTATTAAGAAAACTTTCGGAGATTTTCCAGAGTTTCTGGAAAACTGGTTTTCCTGAAAACCGGTCTTTGAAAGCATAAGAGCCTATCTCATTTTGATATTCAGATTCAGCACGGTCGATAATCTATAACTTACTAGGTTTTGACCAGAAAGCGATTAGACAGTTGGGAAAGATCCCTCGTTAGAACTAGATTCATTTATTTATGAGTTAAAGGAACATAACAGGAATTTTGATTTTGACATTTTTCAGCATAATATAAGTTGCAACTACCCAGATCTTGATATTCTTGTCTATATTACATATTACGCTGCTTTATTTATTTGTTCATTTTTCTGATGATTTCTAAGACGAAAATTGATAGAAGAAATATTTGATTTTCTGCCCCTTCTGTTGGTCATTTTACAATATTATTTATCGAAATCTCTAATTATCATAATTCGACATTGCAAAATGTCTATCATAATTGTTCTCACGTATTTCTGTGAAAAATCAGTATACTTTTTCAATAATCCGACCGTACCTAAGCTTGATTTTTCCTTTCTAAACCCTCCTATATGAAAATAGTACCAAATACTCAGTAAGTAGTCTAAATTTGCTATTTAAATTATTTTTCTCATTACATAACACACAAAGCCTTTTATTCTACCATCTGCATGTTTTCCCATCGTACATTTTCTTTTTTCAATAATAGTACAGTAAAATGATTAATAATTTCGTTTTTTAGCTTTGTACTGGGCAATCTAATTTGAAAAAATGAATATATATCCTATAAAATAAATGAAAAATAATTTCAGATATTGAATTCGATCGAACGTTCAGAGATGAAATGATTTGTTGCTGCCATCCCCCGTATGTTGGAGATTGCTTATACAAGAATATTAAGAAGTCCTTTTCTAACTATGAAAGAAGACAGAATATTTTTAAAGTAGTAGGATAATAGAAAAAATGTTACATTCTGTTCATTGTTCGGAAAGACACATGCAGAGTTTCAGCACATGGAGTGTTCTTTATTCTCTTGAAGTTTTTTTTCTCTCTATTCTAGATCTAATTTTGTTCTTTCTCGCTTATTTTCGCACAAAAAAGTTAAAATAATAATAATAGAGAAATATACATTTTTTTCTTTTTTTATGAAAGTTTTGGATATGGCGTGGAAACGATAGAAAAAGAAAAGAAAAAATGTATGTTTGTTGAAGAGGGAAAAAAAGAAAAAGGCAAGTAGAAATTGAACGGATGACATGAACAAATGATAAAAAACAACAACATACAAGCATGTTGTACCGTAAAAACTTATTCATCTTCTATTTTAGATATAGTGGCCTTTTCAAATTAAAAAGGATAACCATGGCCCTATTCAAAATATTCTTATGCTTATATCTGTTTACAAATGTGGAATTACGAAGAATATACGATAGTGAAGAAGATTTGAGTAGCGAAGGATTGAATGGTGATGATAATCGATTTTTCAATGATCTTATATCTCGAGTATGTTGTTCATTATTGAGATATAGGGATAAAAATTTGACCTTAGCCATTTCAAGTCTCATTAGGCTTTATAACTGTAGTTTAACTTCGAGAATGGACATTGCTCTTTCAAGTTAAGTTCAAATCAAGGGTAAAAGTGAATAGACGGCATAGTCAATGCATGTATATTAGATAGGATCTGGCTTCGTAACGGTCCTTTCGGAAAAAAGAGGAACGTTAACATTTTTTAAGAGGAGCGTTGGGTAAAAAAGAGGAAAAGAGGAGGCAGTTTTTGGCCCAAAAACGGTACTGATAATGTTGTGCACACGTCAAAGTGGCTTAAGGCTGTTAAAGAAAAGACCTCGTTCTACTTAGAGTATTTTTTTTCATGTTTTACGAGTAAAAAACTAAGAAAAACATAGTAAAAAGGAGTTATTCTAATTTAAACGGTGAATGTAGTGAATTTTGCGATCAAGCTGTAGCTGTATGAGACGAAGATGTTGGAGAAACGAATGTGGTATTTTCTTTCAACTCTTTGATCTTTACACGATGTTTATCTTTCTTTACTATCGACTGCCTCCTTTGTTCCCCTCAATCTAATTTGCCCGTTTTACACAATGTACATACAAATGTTGATTCCTTGGCACATTGCTTTAACCGTCGTCTCACAGGGGCTTCATCTACGGTTTTCTGTAGCCACGAGTGATCGAATTTTGTTTCATATGACGACATTGATAAAAAAAATTATCTGAAACTACTTTCAGATCTAAAACTAGCATGAATTCTGATATTTTTGCTAAGAAATCCCAGAAAAAGAGGAAAATTAGCTCAAAAAGAGGAGAAAGAGGAGTGGTCTTGGGTTAAATAGGCCGAGAGAGGAAAAGAGGAGCATTACGAACCCAGGATAGGATGTTAGACACTTTCGACATACATTTTCTTGTCTAGTTTCTTGGTATTTCTTCTAGCCATCCTATCGTGTGATACCAAATGATCCAATAGCATTAAATCAAATTCAACTTGGTCAAGTATCCGGTTTAGCGGCATGTGTTAAAAATCCAAAACGATTGATTGTGTTTCAGCGTGGTTCTAGAGAATGGACATCAGAGTATGTTTAATATTAAGATCGTTTGTATTAACAAAAATAACTATTATACACACTCAAAAATACTATGTAGTTAACAATTGTTAATATTATGTTTAGATCATTTCCTGATGGTAAAAATTTTGCCAAAGATAAATTTGGTGTTATTAAAGAGAATACAGTATTAACAATCAACACTAAAAATGGTGAAATTGTTGATACGTGGGGAAATAATACGTATGTATTGATGACATTAACTCCATTATGTTAATTTCTTTTTTTATAGTTTTTATCCAACTTTAAGATGTGTTGAAAGATTTAAGAATTGTACTAGACTTAGAAGTCTATACTGCATCTGAATAGTATCTAGTCAATTATCAATTTTATATTACATTGCACTTTATACGTGCCAAGGAGTAGTGTTGAGTAAGGTGCTTCTTACTCATTTCACGCTTTAAATCACTCTTACATACCATTCTGCAGAAAATGGTTGTATTCACAGTTTTGCATATTTCAGATCTCTGTAAAATACACCGTACAATTCTATTTGTACTAAAAAAAAGAAAATTCTCAAAATTTTCAGTGTTATGCCTGTTGCTTTGCATAGAAAATTAATAAATAACTGGATACTATTCAGAATGAGTATACACTTCTGATTGTAACACAACATTTCTCTATCTGTTAAAAAACGTCTTAAAATTTGAGAAAGAACAAAATATTTTGAGTAAAACCTTTATGCTAAGTGTGACTTCTAGGATTTAATAAAGAGGAGTCCAGTTCTGATTACTTGAAGAATGCTGTGAGTAGAAGTTACCTGTTTTTCTTTGTAGGTTTTCAATGCCACACGGTTTATCAGTTGACAATGATGGTAATTTATGGTTGACCGATGTTGCCATGCATCAGGTAACGTGTCTTATCTTACTTTATTTCATATTTATGCTGTAAACTTGTTTTTTTTCTCTCGAAGGTATTTAAATATGACACAAGTCAACCCCGTCAATTAGTTTTAACACTTGGTGAAGCATTTGTACCCGGTTCAGATCAATCACATTTTTGTAAACCGACCGATGTTGCTGTTAGTCGTGACGGACAATTTATTTACGTTGCTGATGGTTATTGTAACGAACGAATTGTTAAATTTGATTCAAATGGAAAATATTTAACAGAATATAAAATGCCCGCTAATCAACGTACGTTTCATTTTTATTCTTCAATGAAATAAAAGAACCACTTATTGTTTTTTGTATTTTAATAGGACAATTAGTCATTCCACATAGTTTAGCATTAATTGAATCATTAGACATAATTTGTGTGGCCGACAGAGAAAATGGAAGGTACGTAGTGATCATAAACAAACCGAAATGTTTTTGGCATATCTATCGTGTAGTAATTCGTCTTTATCCGAATCTTCTGAATTGATAAAAGATTTTACACATTACTATGAAACATTTTCTTTTTTATCACATCAATTTAGTCTTCGTTTTCGTTTGTTTTCTAGGATTGTTTGTTTCAATGCTGGTTTAGAATCTCAGTCGCATGAAGGTCAAGTACAATCAATAATTAGACATAAAACAATTCAAACAGTTTATGCTATTGCTTATGATCAAAATAACGGTATGTATATATTAAAGGAAAACATAGTGGTATCTGTCTTGCTGCTTAGAATGCTACACATACTTGAGATGTGTTTCGGTGAGAAAATAAATACTTCTCAAAAGCAGTAGGCTTCAAAGTTGAACATAATCATATTGTCGAGTTTCTGCCGCATTTTTCTCATTTGTCCTTTCAAAAGATCTTCTCATGATGTGCGCAGTTGTCGAAGAAAGCTTTTCATATTAAGTAGACAAGATGTCATGATGAACGACATAAACATCATGTCGTTCATGTCTGGTAGACTCTATTTACTGGTCAAATGGATATATTATTGATGCAAAAATGAAACTTATCTTATATTGATTGTTTTTAGAACGTCTATATGCTGTGAGTGGTGGCAACAAAGCACTTGGTTATACTTTCAGTGTTGATCCAGAATCGTTCGGTTCATTATTAACAACATGGAAACCATCAGAAGTAGGAAATGCATTTTCTCTTTATTTCATTTTAATGTGCATAATTTTCTCTCTTTCTCTTTCCTTTTTGTAGAATTTTGGTGAACCTCACGATGTAGCTGTGAGTATCAACAGTCTTCAAGTATTTGTTGGTGAAATTCGACCTAATCGCATTGATACATTCGATGTGATTAATTAAACAATTCAAAAATCAAAAATCAAAGTCACTATTTTTGAATGATTATTTTTCAAAAGTTATTGAGTTTTTTCTCAGAAAATAATAACGAATGAAATTGAATGTATTTATTTTTATTTAAAAAATATTCTTTTAAAAACACAGTGTGAATAAAATGAGAAAGTTTCATGACAGACAAAAGTAGTTCTAAGAGAATATAATATATTTTTATATGTGGATAAATGCAGACTACAAGCTTCATGGGAATTTATTTCAAATTATAAAGTTTCACCTAAAGTTTAAGTCATAATTCTCTCAAAAGAGCGTCAGTTTCACTGCTACTCGGATGGATCACATGTCGTTGCTATTTAAATAGACGACTATGATTTAAGAATATTCGATTCAATATGAGAAAATTTTTTAATACGATTTATCGGCAGATTACTTCAGTAATAGCTAACTTAAGAGTACCCCCCCCATCCCCCTCTTTTTTGAAAAAAATTTGGATTTTGAGTTGAGCGTAGCCTAATGTAGAGGAAAGTGTGAGCTACAAAATGAGATCGCTCCCAGCACTCTACGACCTTTCTTCAAAAAGTGATGCGTTTTTTAACTTTTTCCTTCAAAGCCTAAATGAAACTCAATTTTTTAGTTTCAAAAACTTTTCTCTCCATTTCTGTACATTCAAAATTTTTCTTACACATAGTCTGATAGAAGAAAGTATTTTCTTCGCAATGAGATGTCCCCCAGAATTTTCCGATGAGTTTTCGTGGAGATATAAGCATCACGGCAAATGCCCTGAAGAAAGTGGCCTATGTACAAAATGAGTTTTTTCTTGCAAACGTTTTTTACTACCGGGCTTTATTTGACCACATTATGACCCCACTTAAAATTCATTCAATCGAGTTAAAAAATTTACCATAGGTACTACCTATGGTAAAATTTTTAACTCGATAGACCTCCCAGTACTTGGATAGGTTAAATACTAAAATCCTTAAGTACTGAGATTTATCAAAATCCATTCGGCGGATCTTGAGATAGCATTTTCATGTTACACGTCTATTCATTTTTCGTTTCTGTTGTTCTTCCACGCCTGTACACTCTTTTTTGCAGTAGAAAGAGGAAATAGCCAAAACTTAAAAAGTGTTTTTTTTGAAAAATCCAACTTCTGGCACTCATCGACGAAGATAAAATTCGAAAAACGAATTTCGATTGGTTCACATTCGATTCGATGCTCTAGTTTATTCTATTTACAGGACTTTTCTACGATTAGCCGATCTTTAGATCATTCGGTTTCTTTTTGCATACGATAAAAAAGCTCAAACAAAAAATAAATGATGAAAAATTCCATTGTACGCTAGGTTGATTTAACAAATTTCAAATGCTTTTACCAAAGTAAGGTTTTGAGAAGGTCTTGGAAATATCTGTCTAATTCTTCAGACATTATTAAAACGACAATATATTCAGTTTTTGCTTAATTAACCCTTTACTTCTCACGGGTCACTACGATGATCAATTGTAGAAACATTATAGAAAATAAACAAAGCGTCGAAATCCAAATCTAGCATGACATTTTATGTAGTGAACTTTACAAACCGTCGGTGAATATAAAAAAAGTTTTTCCTATTGATTGTTACTTCGATATATGACATATAATACAAAATCGAATTACAGCAGCTCTGCTGGAACCGATACGGGGAATAAAGGGTTATTAAGTAGGTAGGCCCAGTGTGCTATTGGTTTAAGGTTTATTGACAGTAAATAACTAATAAGACATGCAATCGGCCTAAGGCCATTACAACATGTCGTACAGGTGCATAAAACAGGCTAGCAGTGTAAAAGAGAAAAGAGAGGAGAAAGAAAATCTATAACAATTACAATAATAATAAAATTAAAAAGAAATATATTGAAAAAAATAATGAGAAAAAGAGTAAGACCAAAAATAGAGTTTCGATTCTCGCGTCTATCGTATTTGAAGCAACAATGAACTAAACCATATGATATCAAGGAGAAGAGGATAATAGGCTATGTGTCAAGCGAAGGAGAATGAAAGCAAAAAATAAAAAAGCGACGAACAGTTGAATCACCCTTCATCATCTCATGCTTTTTTCAATGAAGTCACTCATACAATCGATTATCAACTGAGAAGCGTCTGTATTGCTAGTCTGATTGTTCAACGTAAAAAGTTCAACAGACAAATTAATAGGATCTAGACGTTCGAAAACCTCCTTTCGAATTGTATCGTACAATTTACAGCGAAGAAGAAAATGCTCTATTGTCTCCTCGCTACCGTCACCACAGGAATACACAGGCGAATTGATGCAACCCTGTTCATATAAATAGAAATTCAGCTGCGGAAAATTACACCTCACGAGGAAACCTTTCGAGGTGATTAAACGCTTTTTGCTCGGAATCTAGTGGGTTATAGGTTATCGACCATGATAATTCAAAATGCGACCATGGGGGTTCACCTTAGCCCTTCGAAGATCTAGTTTTCTAGAAAACCAGTTTTTCAGAAACTCTAAGAAAGGTTCTGATTATATTTTAACGAGACATGATTGTAGCCCGTAGATTTCTGATTAAAATGAGCGTCTCCCAGCTTTGCACGACCTTTCTTTGCAAAGTTATCAATTACAAGTAAAGCCCTAAGTATTCATTGTCAGCTCAAAGCAGCAGAAATAAGACGAAATTAATTTAGGACTTTACTTGTAAATTCTATAACTTTGCAAAGAAAGGTCGTGCAAAGCTGGGAGATGTCTCATTTTAATCAGAAATTTGCGAGCTACAATCATGTTCCATTAAGAAAGGTTCTGGTTATATGTTAAAGTTTCCGAAAAAATGGTTTTCTAGAAAACCGGATCTTCGAAGGGCTAAGGGCAACTTCCATGGTCATATTTGGAATTAGCTTGGTCGATAATCTATAACCCACTAGATTCCGAGCAAAAAGCGTTTAATCACCTCGAAAGGTTCCCTCGTCAGACGCATGAACATAGTTCCAGATCTTCTGTTTGGAAAAGTGATGTGTTTGGGAAAAACAAGCTTCTCCCAATTATCAATAAATGATTTTTTCAGCTTATATTGTATTGTATTGATTTTTAAAACACACAGAGATGGAAATGTTATCAAGAAAGTGTTCCATTCATCTATGGTCACCGTAAAAAAATCTCTAACGCGTTCAACTGATACCAGTCGTCCACCACTTCTTAGACTATATCTATGATTTTGGTGTCGCTGAATGTAATCAATTAAATTACATGCTGTGAAACCGCGTGTAATTTTTGTATAATGTATCAAACGATTGATGTAAAAACTATCGCATAGTTTTAACCATCCCAAACTAGATATTACTCTTTCATTTGATGTTCCTTTCATACAACCTAACACAATAAGACCAGCATGGGAGATCGTCTTCAGTTGTGATAGAAAAAAGGACAGAGCCATAAATAAGCAAATTAAGGATATACGACTTATATATCACATCAAGCGTTTTTCTATTTAACAACCATGAACTGTATTTCATAAGACGACAATCGAGCTAACTCGTGAACAAACTTTATTAATGTGAGTTGTCTACAAGGAGGGAAACGGTTGAATTTAGTCCGTTAAATTCAAATGAATTCATAATTCACGTAAATTACTAAAAGTCAAGGAAACCTTACTTAAACTGAACGAGAGTCAGAGAGAGAGAGAGAGAGAGAGAGAGAGATGCTAGTTAACCTTCGAAAACTACCATGATAACGGTGTGGGTATTAAACAGCCAATACTGTGAAGAACATTCGTCTAGCAGCGTTTAGAGTTCTCTTTCCTTTCAGTAGAAAGAAAAGAGAACTCTAAACGCTGCTATCGGCGCCAAAATTCAAGGCACCCGGTTGTTTTCCGAATAACTCCAAAACGATAAAAGATAGAGACTTGCGATTTTCAACAATCGAGTTGAAGTTTCCAGAGATCCGAAGTAATTCTAAAAAGATATCCTAGAAAACCGGTCTTCCGTACGGTTTTGCAAAAGGGATTTGCTTATGAAAACATAGGCTAAACTGTCTTCTTTCGATTGTTGATAATCGCAAGTCTCTGTCTTGTATGATTTTAGAGTTATTCAAATTCACGTATAAAGAGAAATTCACTTAAATTCAGCTAAATTCAGTTAAATTCACGTAAATTCAAAAACGTATCAAATTCAGCTGTTAAATAACCATGTTAAATGATGAGCTCTCTAGAGTAGAAGAGTGGTTCATATCGTAAAGTTTGAATCTTATTTTCAAAAAATGTGAATCGATAACGTTCTCTAGTCGTTGATGTAGCTCAAGGGCTTTACAGTTGCCTCTTCTTCTTAGTGGAAATCCGATCAAAGAATTCGAGATTGTAAAGTACCTAGGTATTAATTTATCTTATGATCTCAGTTGGACAACCAAGGGGAAAACAGCTGAATTTGATACGTTTTTGAATTTACTTGAATTTAACTGAATTCAAGTGGATTTTTCTTTATTCGTGAATTTAATTATTCTAGTGTCTGACGCGCATACGCACTGTAGCAGTTTTAAACACGATTTCAGGCTTTTTATAATCATGATAGAATACATATAATTATAGCTGAATTTAAGTGAATTTCTCTTTATACGTGAATTTGAATAACTCTAAAATCATACAAGACAGAGACTTGCGATTATCAACAATCGAAAGAAGACAGTTTAGCCTATGTTTTCATAAGCAAATCCCTTTTGCAAAACCGTACGGAAGACCGGTTTTCTAGGATATCTTTTTAGAATTACTTCGGATCTCTGGAAACTTCAACTCGATTGTTGAAAATCGCAAGTCTCTATCTTTTATCGTTTTGGAGTTATTCGGAAAACAACCGAGTGCCTTGAATTTTCTCAGGCACAGACTCCAACAAATATAATGATGCTGCTATCGCCGTTATCTGCAACAGCCAGATCAGTTCTGTTATCATTATTAAAATCACCTGTTGTTAGGGAAATTGGATAATTCCTAGTTCTATATGTGACTTGACTTTCAAATCTTCCGTCGCCGTTACCGAGTAATATACTGATGGTGACAATTGCAACAGCCAAATCAATTCTGTTATCACCGTTGAAATCATCTGTTTTAGCGAAACTGGATAATTCCCAGGTCCATATCTGATCTCACTCTGAAATGTTCCGTCGTCGTTACCGAGCCATGTACTGATGGTGTTCACATCGCTGTATTGTGTATCTCTTAGTTGTCGCAACTGATACAAATCCTAGTTCACGCAACGCGTGTTTGCGACAACTAAGAGATACACAATACACATTGACTATATTTAGGAGTGTAGGTTCTTGACTTCTAAAACCTTCAGTTTTAAATATTTCGACTTTTGCAAGAACTTAAGGCAAGACGGTGATTAACCTTTTTAGCAGAATAACTGAAATTATTCTACCTCTTTCGATGTCAGTTCGGTGATTAAGCCGTTTCTGTTTAAGATAGCAGACACACCTATTGAAGAGAGAAAGGGGAATTCTTTGAACTAACTTGAAATGTTTTTCGTATAACAAAGAAACATTTTCAACTCCATCATTCTGTTTAGTTCGAGTTTGAGTTTCTGATTCTATACAATGAACTAGTACAAGTTGATTTTCATTTAATAGCAGATGAATACGTAAAAGAAATTCCTTTCTCAGAAAAACACTTCGCAGATTTTTAATTTCACTCTTATTCATTTTAGGAGAATTAATTCTCTCCAGGCATCTAACAAAGATATCGAATAGGCTTCGCTTTTACCTAAGATCGAACTTGCAACGC
Source organism: Didymodactylos carnosus (assembly GCA_905250885.1). Taxonomy (NCBI): domain Eukaryota; kingdom Metazoa; phylum Rotifera; class Eurotatoria; order Philodinida; family Philodinidae; genus Didymodactylos; species Didymodactylos carnosus. The sequence goes on from CAJNOQ010000875.1 coordinate 16,005, forward strand.
AATCGAACTTTCTCGCAACCGACCGACTACTCAAGAAAAACATGAACATGGGCCGCTTATATCACCTCTATTCACACAGTTCCACGAAGAACTGATGATAGATTCCTTCTAGGTACCCAGTAGGAACTGTGTAACAGTTAGCAGAACTTCGTAAGGCAATTCACCGATTCCTCGACTTTTTTTTCGTTTTTTTATCATTGACAAGTTGGAAAAATAATTCTCTCTCTCATACTGAAGAAGAGATATTAATTCAGTGATAATTGAAACCATTTAGAATAATAATAAGAATAAGAAAACCGAAAGAACAACAATTCCTCTTTCAAAAATGTATATCTTCAGCTTACATTTCTGCTTACTATTTATCAGAATACCATCTCCAAGCCCTAACGGACCTGGTTTCGATTATACCCATCATTTCGCTCACACCATGTAGACTCCACTTTCTCGACGTTGCATTACACACTAATTGCTCACTCCATTTTTCTTACACCAGTCTTTGGCGCATGATTTTACATGATTTGTGGCTCCTTGAGGTTTAAATAACTTTCCACATTTTGGGCAGTGTATTCATTGTGTGGATTTCTTGCAAGTACCTCTGTTACTTTGACACGAGCTGTTACTGTCATTTTTCTATTGGCTTTGGCTATTTCGTCTGATCTTCTTTTTTGTGCTCGGCTTTATAGTCATGGATTATAGCCTTGATATTCTAGTAGATTGGTTTCATAAGCACATGTTTATTAATCAATGCACACCATTGGTCCTGGTTTAATATATCTCTTCTCCAGTTGCTAATGTGACTTTTACCAATATCATCCATAATTTTATCTTGCCATCGTTTACGTATACGAGTATTTTGTAACCGTCTGGAATTAGGCAAATAAACAAACATTGTTTTCTTTAGTAATCTAGGCCCATCATCACCCACATTTCCTATCCGATTCACATGGCCAAACCAACGCAAACGATTCCTTCGCATGATGTTATCAAGACACGGTTGACCAGTCAACTCCAGTAGTTTTTCATTGGACATTCTGTCCGCCAAATTCACACCAATAATTGTTCGTAGAAAGACCATGTAGAATGTGTTCAATCGTTGTTCGTGGGCTACAGTCAATGACCACACTTCACTTCCGTACAAGAGTACTGGAATAACGCACACACGAAAAATTCGTAACTTTGCCTCGATTGAGATAGTTTTTCAGCACCAAATAGCATTTCGAAGCATATTAAATGCCGTTGACGCCTTTGCTATCCTTGCTTCTGTTTCGATTTCGGGAGACTGATCTCTCGACACAAAACATCCAGCGAAGAACTCGACAATATCAACTTTTTGATTTCGTATAACAATATCAATGTCGGGTATATCTGCCTCTTCGTCCTTGATGATTCTTCGTGCCGAATCTTCTTTCAGTTGCTTCAACGTCTTAATACACGTGTTTTTGACACTCATGGTTAGTCTGAATCCTTGTATCACTTTTTCAAAAGTTGTTATAAATTTCTCCAGTTCATCAGCGCTTTTACACATTGTCACTAAATCATCTGCATACATTAATGCCAGAATATTCAATTCTTCGAATGCTTTCCCTGCTGTGTGAAAGAAATCACTTTTGCCATAGACTAATTTTACATCCTCCACGCCTGCCTCTTCAATAACTTTTCGCATAATAAAATCAAACAGAATGTTAAAGAGAACAGGAGACGGAATTCTGCCTTACATAACGCCTGTTTCTATATCCAAACCATCTGATAATTTCCCCATTGATCCGTACTTGAGCTTTGGAGTTCGTCTAAAGCAGTTGTAACATCCGAACAATCTTATCTAGTTACCCCCGTCGACATGCTTGGAAATTCTGTGGTGGTTGGATTCGATGACATCTATTCAGCAGAAGACGATCCATTTTATGAAAATGTTTTACTCAAGCAGCGTCTTCTTCATCCACAACATGTATTTGATTATATAGCAAATCAAAAATTGAAAGGAGAATTAATGCGGTTCAATCACAGTCATTCAGGTGGCATGATCATGATGGAATCTATCTGTGAACATGTTGAAATCGAGTGACCTGAAGGAGAAGAAACTTGGTTAATTCATGATGAACTAGCACAGCGCACTCAGTTCGTGAAATACAAACAGCAACCAATGTTAACTACCTCGACATTCAACCCATGAGGGTTATTTTTGTTGAAAATTTGCGATATATCGAGATATTATGCTAAATGTGCTAAAATATCGCGATAATGAGCAACTCTGTCGCGATATAAAAGTGAGTGCAGTTTATCGCAGTCTCTCGATAAAACGCAGTAGGCAAAACTATCGCGGTAGACTTCTAGAACCTTCAGTTTTAAGTATTTCGATTAATAATGGTTTGCAAGAGCTTAAAGCAAGACGGTGATTAACCTTTTTATCAGAATAACTGAAATTATTCTACCTCTTTCGATGTCAGTTCGGTGATTAAGCTACACATTGACCGTTTCTGTTTAAGATAGCACCCAGAGGATTTTTTTGATATGAAAAATTTCCTTTCCACCATTAGCTATTTTTTAACCGATTTAACAGCATTAAATATTAATAAATTCACATGCGTTAAAATGACTTAAAAAGAAAGTTCTAATGCGTTCACACGCCTTAAATTTAGCACACCAAAAGTAAACCAACCTTGGATTACCCCTTGGATTGCGTATATCTGCAATAAAAAGCTCGTTTTCAAGTTTCAGCACCCAACCATTTTACAACCAACTCATTTCTGATTAAAGGTAATACTAGCAAGTTTCTTTTACTCGTAGACGAACCAAAATAACAACGACACATTTTCATAGTTAAAATATCTACGACTGGAAACCCGACCTGAACATCGCCTTCAAAGAAAAGCCGAAGCCGGGAGTTTGTTCGTAGTGAAAACAACAAATCTAAAAACGACTATAAACCTGAAACAAATACAAAAAACATGAACACATAAACAACTTCTCCATCATCACATACATACACAGCTACCCGCACAAAACAACTATCTTTTACACAAACTTCTTTATTTCGGACAACTTCTTCTCAACCCCGACACGGTCCGGATGTCCTGATGCAAGCAACTTTTTACAAATCTTCAAGCATCTTTCAAAACACCCTACAGCACGCTTAAAATCGCCTCTCTTGTCATAAACAATGCCAATATTATTCAGACTAAGAGCAATATCTGGATGATCAGATGGCAAACATTTTTCTCTCATCTTGAGAGATTTTGAATAATAGTCCAAAGCACGATCATACTCGCCTTTGCTGTTATAAACACCGCCAATATTATTGAGTACTCTAGCTGATGCTTTCTCAGGCACTGGCTTGCTCATCATCATTGTTGCATAGCTATGCTCATACAACTGCAGTGCTTGGGCGTACTCGCCTCTGAAGTCGTGAGCACGACCAAGGTTAAACTCAATGTCACTTATATTTTCACCTTGAGGATTTTGAAATAGATTCTCAAAGTACTTCATTGATTTGTCATACTGTTCCATATCACAAAGAAGTGAACCAAACATGATCGCAACGCTTCTTTGCTCGAGCTCTTTTCTATTCAACTTTATATATTCTCGTGCTATATCTGCTCCTTTGCTTGTTAGTCTTAGGTTTACACGACTAAGATCCGGCTTTTCACGATTAACTGACTGAATTTTGAAAGTTGCACCTAGATCAAACAGGACTTCTTGCTCTTCTGGATAATCGCTAAACTTAGCGACGTCAGCACACACAATATCATGATCATTTAACTCATTGAAATCATACTCAATCTCAAAGAGAACAACAACAGCGTCTCGACGCTTCGTCGACTTAGATGCGAAATTCTGCGCCACTGAAGACAAACGACTTGTTGACAGAAAACCATTCATCGAAATGAGTTTACCTTCATTCTCTTTCAGCTTTTCAACTTCTTCATTCGACAGTTTCACACCACGATAGACTCGAAGCACACCCTTCTCGCGCTCTCTCATCTTCTTATACTCTTGTGCAAGACTTGAGCACAGATCGGCAATGAAAAAGCGAAATATGTGCAGTTGTTCGATGTCTTCTGTACGTAGAGCTTTGTTGATGAGCTTATAAACGAATGACTGTCGTGTATACCATCGAATAGCATCAGCTCTTCGGTAAGTGTCACTGAATTCTTGGATGGTTTTCACTTGTTTTTTGTTCCCACGATAATACTCCTGACACTTCTGAATCATCTGTTGTTTCCCATGATTATCAGGAGGCATTTGGATGATTAAATCTTTGAATAGTTGAAACCACAGAAAAGATGCGGATTCACTAGTTAAATCACGAGTCGATTTTTGTTGATTGTAAAAGCTGAATGATTGGATTTGTTTCTCAACTAGATCGATGTTGTTTTTGATCGACTTGACGAGTTCTTCACGTTCATTGAATATTCCGATTATTTTCGAGTACTCATTTTGGAGATGTTTGTAGTTGTTTGGTTTGAGACAGAAGATAAATATGGAGTCGACTTGAGATTGAATCTCGACATGAGGCAAAAGATCGATGGCACATTTGCCCGATGTGACAAGAAATATTCTTTCGTTTTGAACATTTGTGATGTGGTCGATGCATGAGTCTAAGTGTGTGTGGGAAACAACGAAGTCGTTGATTTCTCTCAGCATTGCCACAGTGCGTTGTGTGTCATCGTCTGAGCCAATGTTTGGATCAAGCCAGATCAATATTACACTCTCTTTGTTTTCATCATTTGGTGTTCTCTCAGTACTAGTGGCAATCGTCGATGGTTGAAGTGAAGAAGAAGATGCTTTCGATGTGGATTGTGCATTTTCACCGATTTTTGTGCAAGAAGCTGGTGATGCTTTAGATATTTTTGTTACTGCTGATGGAGGAGATGTCGGAGATAATGATTTTGTGTCATGCTTTTCGTTGCTCAACCAGTATTTGTGAGAAGTGGAGGACGAGGATGAAACTGTCGCTTTAGTCTTAGAGTTCATGTGTTGTCGTTGCGGTGTTCTAAAAGTGAACGGTAGAAGAAGTGAGAGGAGTGCGGTATTGAAGTGTTGATGACGGTTAGTCTCTGCTCTCTTGTTTTATTTAAAATAAAAACAATGCTATACTGAAGAAGCGCTGATACTTTCAGTTTGCAGACATTTATTCAGTTGACGTAAAACTGTTCTTTCTGTGCGCTATTTGTATAGTTTGTTGTGAAGGAATAAGTCACTGGAAGAATAATAACACTGTTTTCGTTGTGAAGAAAGGTAATGAAAATAGAAGTGATGGCGAGAGTGTATTTGTTCTAGTTGATAAGAGCATGATATTGAAAAGTGTTTTGCTTTCATGAGATTAAACAACATACTGTTACGTTTTGTTTTTCGAAGACAAGCAAAAAGAGAACAGGCGAATAATACTTACTCTCCACGTCACTGTCGGTGGTCGTTTCTTTTTTTGTCGAAAAAAGCCGACATAATGACTGGGATCGACGGAAAAGATAAACTCAAAGTGAATCTTTGGAAAGTACATTTCTCTCACGTTCATTGATTGATATGAAGTTCAGGCTTACTTTGAGCGATCTAGACAGCTCAACGTGAAACTTGTGTAACATAGAGTTAAGGTACATGTTACTTCGAAGAGAAACGTCTACTCTGCAAACATCGATGAAAATCAGTAGCGTGAATGGAGCGCATTGCCCTCTGCTTCTGGAAAGTTTTCCGTTTTCTACAACAAACGTAGAGTAATGTGGGGTAATTCAGTAATTTTTTGGTATCCTTGTAAGTGTTTTTTGAATATCTTTGTTATTTTTGAGGATTTTCGTGCGCACTTTTGCTACAATATAAGAAGGACTCTTAGCTATCTGCCTGTGAAAAATCGTCTTCAACACTCTCAGGGTAACGATCTTAAAAGCGGATTACTGGATTGCCCCACGGACTTTCTTGGATTACCCCCTCCCCCCCCCCCATTCAAGAAAATACATAGTTCTCGTTGGGGCAATTCAGTAGTCTCGTTAAAAGTGAGCGATATTTTTTGTTTTTTATAAAAGCTAATTATCGCACGAATAATTAGATATTGTTAACAAGATTTTTATATCATTGAATTCCTCTTACTCTCAAAAACACACTGGCATCAAACTCCAAGTTATTCGACCAAAACTCACTGAGATTCTCTCGAAATAACAGGCATCGGTCAAATAACTCGATTCTTGAATTGCCCCAAGAATCACGTAGAAAGCAATGGGGGAATTCAATAATTTCCGGTGAAATGGCTGGAGGAAACTGGTCAATCTTGAAACCCTATTCTCCTAGCCGTATATGAACAAAACTGAAAAATGTGTTTGTTTATAGAAGTCCCCTGAGCTTTAGATGTGGTCTAAATCATTTGTAAAGTGAAAAGCCAACGAGATCAATTATTCTCTGGGTTTTTATAAATTCTGCGGTTAAGAACTATTTTCCTTGCATATCTTCCTCTATCATAGATTATCTTAAGAATGGTTTGCACATACGTAAGGAGAAAAGAACAACTGTACACTAATAATGATCTAAATGAAGCAATTAAATTAATCAATGAAAATAAACTAAATGTTATTGATGCTGCCAATAAATACGGAATTTCTCAAAGCACATTGTACAACCGTGTATCAGGTGTAAATGGATGTGGCTCACCAGGTCGGAAAACGATTTTATCTAAACAAGAAGAATCGTATCTTGTGGATATTATTAAAAAATTGCAAGAGTATAACCATCCCATGTCTAATTCAGATGTAATTAAATTAGCAAGATTTTGGTTGGTACTTTTTGTCTCAAACATGAGTCCCTCTGTATTCTAATTCTCTTTGTTTTCTAAACCATGAGAGAGTCCATGGTCCATCACTGCTCGGGTGATATTTGAATAAGTTCAAGCTCCCTCATTTCCTTGTTCCGAAAAACTATTTAAAGGGTATTTCATTATAGGTCCGCACACTTTATACAGACGTCACAGTTGCGAAGATTTCAATACCGACATCGTGTAGAGCATAAAAAGTTATCCGTAGAACATTAGACTCGTTTTTCAAAAACCCATGTGGAACATGGTTTTCCAGAGGTCCAGGGTTTCCGGAATACTTTTAGGATTTTCCTCTCAAATCCAAAAAACATCCTTTGAATACTGTACATGAAAATATAGAGGCACAAAGCCTGTGTAAAATAGAGAAAGAATTGGCTGGATACCTATCCGTGTTTTTGAACAGAACTCAAAAGCCAAGGATGTTGCATTTTATATCTCAGTTGGTGAATCTTCATGAAAATGATTGAATCTGAAATACTGCCTTGATACAGCTAAGTTATTTTTCTCTGAGAAACCACTTCTTGTTATAAATCTAGTTTTGAAGAAAAATATAACGAAGGAAAATAGGCGGCACTGTCACGCTCATTTTCAGTCTTCAATTACTTTAAAACGTGCAGTTACTCAGAAACAAACTTAGCTCAAAAAATGCATTAATCAAAAAAACTTCAGTCATTCGGCGAACTTCCCACCTGCTCTCAGAACTTGTACCAAAAACGCTGATGCCTTCCTTCCCTTAGCGCTCGCAGTATGCATTTAGCGAACGCACACGAGCTTATATCAACAGAAAGATTTGCTTTATCGCAGTTGCTTTTATCTTTGCTTTTGTAGAGTACTCAAACAGTTTTCTGAAGACCCTGCAGAGATTCCCAAGTGCCACTCACTATGGTCACTCATCATTTCTCACCAAGATCAGCTCAGAAATTGGTCGAAAATTTGGAATTTTTCTGGAGAGATCCTAGTTACCCCTTAGGTGTCCTAGACGTTGCTCACGAAAGAAAATGATGATGAGTTTCATACTGTTAGACTCACAGCAACTATTTCGAAAAGATTTTTCATAGGTATCGGTTAAAAAATCAGAACTTTGACGTGTTAGTTTTAGTTTTATTTGAAAGTTCTCATGAGATCTTATGCATTCATTACGTTCCTTGATGTGTTAATTACTGTGTAGTTATGTAGCGCTTTAACCCAGAGTCATAGGATCTTGACTTAGAAATTTTTTAGCAAGTAAGAGTGCACTGAAGACATATATTCATTGAAAATAAACTTTTAAATTTAGAACGCTTTCTTTCCGATGAGTTCATACTTAATTTTGATGAGCAACTTTATTGCAAAAATAATCAAACACATTATAGATATTAAAATAAAAAGACGATAATTTTCTGCATACAATCAGAAAATAAATAAATAGAACGCTTATTTAAAATCCTAACATTGGTTCATCTCTTCTAATATCTTTAGGTACATCTTGTGGCGTTTGAGATCTGGGTGTACTTTGTGATACTTGTGAATTTTGTGAAAATTGGCTAATAATACCACCAAGACGTGAATTATTATTGTTGACAGATTGTCTGACATTTGTCATATCATGCCGTGCTGTTGAAATATTTGCCGATGGTTGGAGCAACTGAGTAGTGACACTAGGCAAGGGTGAGGGGTTGAAACGAAATGGAGATGATTGTTCAACATCTATAATCAAATAAATTAAATTAGTGAGACAAACAATCTCTGTTGAATGGCGAACGCTTACCGTTATTCAATACAATGAATGCTGTTGAATTCAATTCATTCTTTTCGATATTTACAGAAAATAAATACGTTTCTCGCGTTGCACAACTGTACACTGGACATCTACTATTGATATTTATATTATCTTGTGATTTTTGATCAACAGCATAAACGTATACGGGAGGAATTGTGCTGATTTTGCCACTGAAACAAATTATGAATTATTTTTATCGAGATATCTGAGTACTTGCTAAATACTCATAAATTTACTAAATTCTTCGGAAAACAATGACCGACAATCACAAAGGTCGTTTTATTCAGAAAAATAATACTTTTCACAATGAAAATTTTGTTAGCGTCAAGTTTTTCTACTTCAAATTTGGATTTCCAAAGACCAAAAAGTATCACATTTTGCTTAGTCTTTTTCGCTCTTTCGATTGTTACACAATTCAAAATTTCAAAATAAAGAACAGTCCCAAAAATAAATAAATTAAAGAAACAGTCGCATTTTGAGAAAAACTTTTGATTTCGTTTTGTAAAAATTTTATAACTCAAAATAGAAAACTTTTCTAAAGTTTAATAATTCGGATTTATTACTTTGACCAGAGAATTGAACAAAGATACTCGTTGAAAAAATTGAATTATAGGGGTCCTCATGAGTAGGGGTGGCACATTACCGTTACTGTTACGAGTAATCCAAATATTGTATATATTCCTGTTACCAGTAAGAGTAATACTTTTCAGTTTTACTGTTGCCGGTACAAATTTTATGAACATTCCTATTACCAGCAACAGTAAAACTGAAAAGTATTACTCTTACTCGTAACAGGAATACAATATTTGGATTACTCATAAAGTAACAGTAATGTGCCACCCCTACTCATGAATTGTCTCTTAATTCTTACCTTGTGAATTTGATCGTATTAGTTGTTGAATCCCATAAACCATTGATTATTGTCATACTATTGAATACAAGATAGTTTCGATTTTTATCGTTTGTCAATGAATCGTTCATTTTCCCAATACAAACAATCTGAATAAGAAATAAACATGTCTATACAGACAACTTTCAACAGATTTACTCGTTTTACTCACATTGTGAATATCAACATTTAATCGTGTTGCTTCCATGATGCGTAGGGCATGTATCAAATATTCTGCTCGATGAATAAATGGTGCATTGATTTGTTGTACAGTTGATAAATCGGCATTTAACCACGCATAATATTCATTAAATCGACGACGACAATCTAAAATGAATGTTACTTCAACTTATGTTTAGATCTTCTCAGAATATGAAAGATACTCACCATGAATCCATTGTGTTATACCAATATACTGATTTCGAGTTTTTACTGTTTTCCAACAGTCGGGTATTCGTTGTTCTTGTAGAGCAAGTGCAATAGGTTTCCAGTGTTTCGAAAATAATACTGAACCCAAACTAAGATAATTTTCGATGATTTTAACATGATAACGAGCCAATTGCAACTGTTTATTAAAATATTCAATTTCCTGTTATGAATAAAAGAAAAGGCAATGAATTCTGTTCGACTTCACTCTTGTTGATTTTTGAGAAACTACTATCTGTTTCAAAATATAGCGAGTGCTGGAGAGCTTCTGAACAGATAAAGATAAAGATGGAAAATCGCGATTTACAGTAACTTGTAACAAGGGACACTGTCGGAAGTCAATCTATGGATAAAAAATGAATTCAAAAATCTTTTTATCAGATAGGATTTTTGAAACGATCTCTCTACTTGAGATGATGATAGAACTAGAAATACGGTATATTCAAAGAAAATGTCTTTGATCTCCTTTCAGAGCTTTTGGAAAAATTTCAGAAAGAGTGTCATAGGTTCTTCTCGAATTTTGAGCCATGTGATCATGTATTTTGACATCCAAATGTGATTCAACGAATTCAAGCTCACTTTATTCTGAAATGGATGCTGGTCAACAGTATTCGTCCTACAGTACTCTTAAACTTACTTGATATAACTCAATTGCTAATGGATCAAGATTTTCTAATGAAATATGTTTGAGATTTAGTTGTGGTGGTAATCTTTCTTTGAGTAATTGTAACGCAAAATTAACAAGATTTATTTTTAATTCTTCTCTATTTAGCATTTTGAAATGCCACAATTGATTAAACTCTAACGTAAACTGTTCATACTGTTTCAGTCGCTGTTTTTCTGTCGTACAATAATCATTTACTCTAATTTTTGATAGTTTAAAGTCCTGATTTTGTTTATGTTCGTTCATAAACCATTCGTATGTGTATTGATTATCATTTATTGGCACAGAAAATTCGCAATTATCTAAACGTAATTTTGTTGTGGCTTGTTGTTGTTGTTGAAATAATTCATCAAGACAATGTTGAACATACGAAAAATCATTTGGATCGGTGATAAATGTATGAAAGATTTGTTCAATAATTGGTTTAGAATATTTTGGATCTGATCCTGATTGATCCGATGACAAAATAGTTAAAATATGTTGAGCAAAATTGTTTGTCCATGGTATCCAGTTCGCTAAATTTGATCGATTAAAGAGTTGAATTGAAAGTAGAATACCTTGAATGAGAATACAACCATAAAGAATAGTAATTTGATTCTTTTTACATTGAGATAATATTGGTGAAGAATTTTGTACTATATTAGCTAATGTATGTCGAATAAATTGTGTACGATCATAATAAGTTAAATTAAGGAGTTCAATTGATGGAAGAGAAGTGGAAGAAGATCTATGTTCGATTGTAAACAGTAAACTATCGTAGTCAAATAGAAGAGAATTGACAGAAATATGAATTGGTAGTTCGACAAAGGATTTCTTTGTAATTAAAACATGATATGATAGACGATTATCTAAAATGAGTGAATAAAAGCCAAGTTAGTTTGAGGTATCATGCAATTCTACGATATTTAAAAGGAAATGTCCTATGAATTGTTCAAACAAAGTTAACTTTAATGACAAACAAAGTGAGAGATAGAAGTTGAACCGTATTTTCAACGTTTGTCTTCCTCACCCTGCAGCAAAATTGTTCGAAGGAGAGAAACATACAAGACGATTTTGGTGTACACAATAAAAACGGAATTTTTTTTTGAGTATTCGTGAATGCTCAGGAGTATGCTCCTTGACTTAGTTTCTCAAGATTTAGAGATTTTTGATCGTTCAGTGAAACTGTGGAAAACTGTTAGCTTTTTACGAAATGACGTGTACTAGATGTAGACTTTCGCCTTGAAACCTCAAAAAAAAGTGACATGTTTATAGAAAGTAGAAAATTTCCTAGATGATGATACCGTCCATCGATTTTATCCTTCTTGCAACTGAAAAGTTAATGTTAAAATTCGAAAAAAGTATGACATATATCTAAAATTGAGTGTTCTTGCTCTGACTCAACGAAAGCGACTATTCAAACTTCTTTTAGCTATCTCACATGAGAAAAGAGTTGAAAATACAAATCTTTTCAACCTTTGTCTCCTACTTCAAGATTGTACAACATTAAATAATTGCATTTATTCTGATTTTAGAAAATATTTTAAGAATAATTACGTACGTCTGATATCATCGAATATTGTCAACACTATTTTATTCGATAATGAACTTGTATCAAAATTCTTCAACATTATCATATCATACTGTTGTTGTTTCTCATTATCTGACGTTGGCAGTTTCTGAGCTGTTGTCTGAATATTCAGCAGTGGACAGTCAATAACACGAACACTTTTGTATTTGCCCTGTAATAAAAAAAAAGAAATTGTTAACATATTTTGTAAAATATTCTGTTTCTGTCTCTATAAGTTACTTGTACAAATTTTTCAATAACATCATTGACATGTGTTTTTGTTGTCAAGTATCCATCATATTTGTCATTTAAACTTGCATCAACATTCATATCAGGTAAATTAACTATCACACACGATTTTTGTTCGTCATTAAATAATTTAATATCAATGGTCATCTCACGTAAATTAAATTCTTTGAAAACATAATCTGTTAATGACAATAGATAATAATCAGGTCTCAATATTCGTATTAATAACAGTTTTTCAAATTCATTTAACACTTTTTCTTCTCCATTAATTTTTAAATTTGGTATCGTTTTTGTTTGTGGTTCATCATACCATTCTTCCCATTGTTTCGATTCAATTTCATTTGTCATTATTACACGTGATAGTTGTCCAAGTAAATCTTGATCAGAGAATAACTGTGTTAATGAACATAAATCAAACCATTTGGATTCATCTAACCATTGTGGCTTTTTAATCGAGGGAAAATTTAATGCTTCAGTATCAATGGCTGGTAAACCTATATCACAACATAATCAATCAAATTGTGCTAAGAATTTGAGTGCATAAAAAAAGAGTAAAAACAAACCTGTCGCTAATAATTCCAGTTCCAATGCGTTTGATGCACTTGATTCACTTGGCGATGCTGTTTTAATAAAAAATTGCAATAAAACTAAGAAATGAAGTCGATGTTTTGCTGATATTTGACTAAAATAAAAGAAAAATGTTTAATTCTTTTTACATTCAAGATTAAATCATGAAGAAGAAACGTACGGTAATAATTTTTTAACGAATGATTCGATCATTTTTTGAATCTTTTCTTGTATTTGTTTTTCATCCATAACCGGTGTCGTCATATCATTGTCATATTTTAAATTACTTGTATCTAGTAGAGTGGGTAGTTCAGGAAAGTCTAGAAGAAACGATTTAGTACATAATGTCGTTAAAACTTTTAAGCCCCCTCCCCCGGGTCAGAAACTTATCTCAGTCTAGGTAGGTCTGATCTGAGCCAAACTTTCAGGGAATATTGACCATGTCAAAGTGTGATAACGAAATTTTTTTTTTGACATCACTTGCAACTGTTCGTGAGAGAGCGCCACAACAGGGGCCACAAATAGACTTCTGCTATTCACAAGAATTCTCACTCCAGGTAAATGATAGAGAGCTCGGGCTAGTTTTGTTTTGTAGAAAACACCTATGCCTAGCGGTTGACAGAGCCCGATTTTTGAATTTCTGATTTACTGATTTCTGGTGCTTAATAGAACTTTAAAATCCGAAAAAGTCTTTGAAGATTTCTTAGAAATCCTCATTTCTATAAAAAATAGAAGCGTAATTTAAAAATCAGACTCTGTCAACTCCTACCTATAGGTGTTATCTACAAATCAAAAAAAAGAAAAACTTCCTTCGATGTATCGTTACCGAGAAATTCCTGTGAATGGCGAAAGCCCTGAAGCTAAAAGACAGTCTAAGAAAAACGCAAGATAAGTTCTGATTCTGTTAAACGCGTTTTATTCAAAAACTGTTTGAGCGTTAAATAATTTGTCGATATTTGACTAGAGATTATCGGTCATGGCGGATCCAATGAACAGGTGCGCGGTCATGTGCGGCACATGCATGCGCTTATGCAATAAAAGTGCGAAAAGGCCAAATTTTTTTGCTATGGGGCTTCTGGAAAACTCGCTCAAAAGCTAGGAAAAACCTATCCTATCGACACAAAAACTATGTCATTAGAAAGTAGACGCTTTGGGCTATCCAACCATGTGCTTTTCTCAGAATTAATATTATTGCCGAAAATCGGTATTTCTGTCCCGAGGGGGGGACTTAAACCATTTGATTATGCTACCTGGATCACGATCATTTTCGGTTTGTGAAGTTGGTGATTCCTAAACAAATATCATTGCAGAATATTTATCAAGTTAAAATATATTTAGAGGATAGAGCGTACTTTTGTATCAATACTAATTTTTCCACAGTATTGATCTAAGAGATCGTAAATCAATTGTAATGAAAATTTATAATCTGGCGATAATAGATTCATTCGTTGAATAACCGAATAGAGAACAGCTGCATGCTGAGCAAATGGAAAGAGACTATCAATTTCTAATTCTATTTGATCTAAGAGACGATAACATTCATCTAATATTTCACCGAGCTAAAAATCATCACAAAATATCGTCAAATAGACATGCACTTTTGTTCTTTCCAGATTATAGGATCGATACTTGATTTTTGAATAACTTGAAACCAAAGGTGATAGAGATTTGCAGTTCTTGTCATTCGATAGCTTTAAAGTACCTTTTTTTCTTTTATGATTGCGATAGCACAAAAGGAATTCGAAAAATTTTCTTAAAAATTGCTTTTTTCGGAAACTGTAGAAAGCACTTAGAAAAGGTTTAGGTAGCACTATATTGATTTTTTTACGCATAAATAGCTCAAGGTGTTATAAAAATTACAAAAAACTTATATTCGCTGAATTAAACCATTTTTTTGTCCATTTCACCCAAAATTCAAAAAACTCATAACTCAGTCAAAATTAATTAAGACTGCTGGGAGTTGTCTATGTGCCTAAGGTTATAATAGCCAAGTGCTAAGGATCCCAAATACATGACATATCCCATATCCTATAGCATATAGGACAGAAGCTTACTCTCATCTGCCCTCTTCCTGCCTTCGCTGTTAGAAAGAATTTTTCTCTTCTACTTTTCTCTTCTTCACGTCAGGACGTCAGCTATCGATAAGAAAATTTCAGAGATCCATGCTCACTATAGACTTCAATATCATACTGTATATTGTATACTGAATAACTCTGAAACTACTTTAGAATATCATGATATAGTCTCTTTTACCTACACTGTACCCTGAAGTTTAGTAAACATTTTAAAAATTCTTAGAAATATTTTGGTTTTCGAAAAGGATTTTCTAGAATTCGTCTGAAGTAAGAAGTTCCTTATTAGTAATCTTGGGTATGGTCGAACAAAATAGAGCTTATTCTAAGTAGTGATATTCTGAAGTAGTTTTAATTGATTTTAAGTGAGGTTTTCGGTGAAATTCTCTGAAATACTGTTTTTTTTTAAATTAGTTTGGTCATAAAAAGGTGCTTTAAAGTCTTAGCTATCGCATGGTGAAAATCGCAACTCGCTATCCCCTTCTGATTTCAAATTATTCAAAAAACAGTCACCAGTCTTATAATTTGAAAAGGATAATAGATCAAACAAACCTTGTATTTTCTTTCCAAAGCCACAGATGTAATCATCACTTCATTCGCTTGAAAACCATCACTGTAATCAAACAGAACAATGAGTACTTTAAGTTTAACTATTAACATTGTCTTTTTCTGTTACCTTTTCCATTTATCTTTTAACAGTTCATCGATTGATTTCACTCTTTGTTCACCAATAAGAACTGATTTAAGGATATTTAATTTCATTTGATACAATTTTGGTTTTATACAGTGAAATACTTCTGTTCTTAAATCATCTAATAGATTCTCGACCGAATATTGATAATTACAACATGTAGTTAATAAAGTTAACGAACGATCGATCGATTTCAATGATGAATAATCAGTTTGAAATAAAAATGAAAAATTGGGTGAACAATATAAACGACGACCACAGTAAATAATCAAATTACTATCTAAAATGATTAACAACAGGAAAACAAAATAAATTGATAAAGAATACAACAAATAGTTTTCTTTTCTTTTTACCATCTTTTCGATTTTGTTCATTTAATGTCGTTTTCCACTGTGCCAATGGATATAAAATACTATCCAATGATTTGCAATTTGTTATTTTCAAAGTTGTACCATTGAGAAATGATTGTTCAATTAACATAACAGCATCATTCGTTCTATTTTGTAAATATAAATTTCATTTTAGAAATTTAACAGAAGAGTAAAGACATACCCATGATCAAAATCGATTGTTTCTGGTTTATAATAGTTTTGAATCCAAGTGGTTGCTGCAGAAAATGGATCTAGTAAGAGTGCTGGATATTTTGTAGATTTAATTATTATTGTATTATTCTCAATTTGGGATGATAAGACGCCTAGAAAAAAGAAATTCATAACATATAAAAAAGAAATTCGTAACATATTTAGACTGATTATTCTAATACATTCAATTATTGAACGTGATGGAACACACAATGAAAGTCATCACTGTCCCCATGTTTCTATGATCAATAATTAAATATGGAAAAGACAAAATTATCCTAGTCATTTTCAACTTCTAACGTATCAACGGTTAGATGTCTAAATAATTTTGACTGCTCTATCTGATGCACACATAAGAAATGTAGATGAATTTCTAACTGAATAATCGACTTTGTCAATGATAGCGTAAACCGTCTTGTCATTACATACCTTCACTTAGCCATTTTAAAAATGTATCATCTCCAATAATAAATTTAATTAAAGAGAATAAAAATTGTTGATATTCAGTTGCATTCATTATTTGACTTAATTCACTCTAAAATGAACAAAACAAATTTATTCACATTATCTACCATAATAAAATCCTTACCAATGGTATTTCCGCATCGGCCATCTCGTTGTTGTTGTTATCATCGTTATTCAGATTTTGCTCTATCATTAAATTTTCATTCGTTTCTTGTTGATTTTGTTTTGCTAGCTCTTCATCTGGTGCTGCTGCCACTGCCGCGGTTTCATCATCCGTCTGTTCTTCTGTTATATTTGTTAGTACTTGACTTTGTCCAGGTATCAGTTCGCCTGTTTCAGGTAACTGTTGTTGTTGTTGTTGTTGTGCATCGGTTAATAAACGTGAAGCGGACGAACTACGACCTAAATCAAATTGTTAGTAACAGATTGTTCTCTATGAACGTTTATATTTTACCATTCATATTGCCTTGTACACTTTTTCTTCCACCGTCAAATTGCCAATTTATAACTCGTCCTTTAACACTTGATATTTCATCAAATATTACCGGTAAACCTCTATCTCGAATACATTTGGCCCAATGAATGGTTAACATTAAACGTCGAAATCCGTATGAATAGGGTCCAATGTAGGTAAGAAAACCAGCTGCATAAGCACAACTTGCTGGTAAACTATGAACACGATCTTTTAGTGACTCAAATATTTGAATATTACGTTCATATTCACGAGATAAAATCTAAAATAATTACAATATTCACCATTTTATTGAAAACAATAATTTTTAAACAAAATAGAACCAACCGTGTTTAGTTGTGAAGCTGTTTGCAACTGATTTGTTTTTAACAATACTTTTTCTTCTTGATCTTTCTTATCGACAGTTGCTTCTTCAAAATTTTGTGATAAATCTTTTAAACGCGCTTCTAATGCCTATAATAGAAAACAAAAGTGTGAGTTAGAATCTTCTCAGATATATATGATAATCTTTAATCTATCCTGTCGGTCTGTTACGTCTCCTGCATCATTAAGATCACTTTTCTAACATGGTTATTTACTAGATTGAAAAGATGATCTCAATTTCAAATACAGAATTTTTTTCCACACATTTTTTTCTTTTACACCGTTTAAATTTTAACAGTCCATGCAGACGAGAACAGTCGTTCGAGAGATGCGATGAGTACTCGAAAATGACCCTCACCGAGAGCTCGATTCCTCGATATAAGCGTTCGAGGGTTCATCGATTTTGAATCCTCGATTTCCAGACAGGAAGTGAGCCCTTGAGAGAAATTCCAGGCAGTCGAACAGAGATGCTCGGGACTTCCGAGACCTCGTCGCATCCTGTCAACGATGGTTTGGAAGTCTTTTCGTCTGCTAGAGCCCCGAACATCTCTGTTCGACGGCTCGACATTTTTCTCAAGGGCTCCTTACTTATCTGAAAACCGAAGGCTCGAAATCGATGACCTTCGAACACTTATATCGAAGGTCCGAGGCCTCATTTTTCGAGGAATCAACCCCTCCGCGAGGGCCCATCGAAAGCGTATTTCTGAGTACTTGGAATATCCCTTGAACAAAGGGTTGG
This sequence comes from Didymodactylos carnosus, assembly GCA_905250885.1. Classification (NCBI taxonomy): domain Eukaryota; kingdom Metazoa; phylum Rotifera; class Eurotatoria; order Philodinida; family Philodinidae; genus Didymodactylos; species Didymodactylos carnosus. The sequence continues at coordinate 34,284 of CAJNOQ010000875.1, forward strand.
ATCTTAAGGCCGGAAAACAAAGAGAACAATCATGTTTTAAGTTCATCATCTTTTCAGTTTTAATCATTATCTAATGCAATGGGAACTAAATGATCGTAATGCTGCTATATCAGCTTCTATATTCAAAGTTCCATTCAAATAGTTTTTGTTTGCTTGAATTCACCGACGTTCCTGTATCATAGATTTTTTCTTACTGGGACGTCTGTATAGCGTTGCTGTCCTTGTTCATATCATAGCATTGCCGATGTTTCTGTTCCTTACATTATAATGACCAGCTTATTCACATCAATTTCAGAAATGTAAACTCAGTAAACAGTTTTGAGCAATACTTCAACTTGTTGCTTTGTCAGTAGTAGACAACGATTTACCATCAAAAAGTGATGATAAATTATAAAAAATGTACAAAGCGTGTTAAAAGAAAGACTTTTCTATCAATTTTGGATTAAGAACACAGTTTATGTCTATAGAATTTTTCTACTGGAAAACTGAGATCACTTTTTATATCTCATGGATCAACATGTTAGAAGAAGTGGTCTCGATCACGATGTCTTCTCTGTTATATACCTCACTCTTTTTGTTTAATAAAATTAATTTTTGATCTTGTTCAAGCACATCTTGTTCGATTTCTTTACATTTATTATGTAATGGACGAACTTTTTTCAACAAAATTGAATGATATCTAAGAATTAGAATACACGATAAATTCCATCTCATTTCATAGATCTCCTCTCAAAACTTACTGTAGAACACGTTTGACCCATTTGTAAAGTGATACCATTGATGGATAATGTTTTTCTGAATAATCCGTATTATCTGACAATTGTACACGATCAATAACACTATCAATCAATTTTATTGATTCTTCTGTCAGTGCTAATTTTTCGAACGATTGAGTTTCTTCCAAAAATCTAAAAAGAGCAGCAGGAAAAGGTAGATTTAAATTATATGAGAAAATATATTTTTTTTGTTTTTTACCTATCGATATTAGCCATTTGTCGTTTAGCACCTTTTTGCCAACTCACATCAGCCGTTGGTGATTTCACTGAAACGAAAGAGAGAGATGTTTTCAAGTATATACTTGATAATATACACTTACATATCATAATCACCGATGCTAAAATATCTTCTAATTGTTGTTCTGGTTTTTGAATGGATCGTAATTCTTGTAGAGAATTCATATCAATATTTTGCATTAATTTTCGTGCATCTGTTGCTGTTGCCAACATTTTGTAAATATTCTTTTCTTGTGTCAACTGATATTCTGGTAAAAGCTATAAGAAAAAAGAAATGGTTGAAAAAATTCGACATTTCTTAATTTAAATTCTTTTTATTTACTCTCTTTAATTGGACAGTTCGTCTTGTTTGAGATTTATGGGCTCGTATTTGTTGTTCAGCCATAACCATATCTTGACCAATTTGAACAAGCATTCTTTCAGTACTCTAACACAAAAAATTACAGAAAGATATGTTAGAGATACTTCACGACAAAATCGATTTTTGTTTTCTCTATGTATGTTGCATACTATCTCATTTCGAAAGCTGGGTTAATGGAGATAAATCTGGTTTTAATTTCTCATATGGTATAACTATCCTCTAGTGGGAAACTTCTTCATTCAAGATGTTGGTACAAAAGCGTAAGACATTAAAGAAATTCCATGACGTTCAAGATCTTGAAGATTGTTGAGTCACTGTTGTGTTTTACACTCTTGTTTGTATATAGATGAACAAAACAGCTCTTCCCTCCGGTGCTTTTAATGCGGTTTCATCTGAACTTTTGCCTTTCTGTTCTTCTACTATCAAAGTTTCGTGATTGATTTCTGATCTTCTCACTCTTTCGTCTGCCTAAGCTTTGATTATCCCTATTCTCATCTTCTAACTTTCTGACTTACGTGACAGTATCATCGACAGAGAAAGTCAAAGTCAGTGCACATCACTTGACTCTTGGAACATAATTCTGAGGGTAAAATGACTGTTGGCATAAATTCAGTACTTGGACATCTATGAGACAAACAATAATACGCCTTCATTTTATCCGAGTTCTTGGGTTGGATTCTTAGAAACTGAAGGGACGGCGGATAAAATTCTATTTTCTACAAATTGTCACTCAAATTGGGACAGTGTAGAGATTCTAATATTGAAGACTTATTTAAAGATCTATTTTGAAAAAGAATATCTCATAATTCTTTACGTATATAATTGATAAACTTCCAATATTTCAACATACTTTTAATCTTTCATCTAGAACCATTTTTTCATGTTCCAATTCCGACTTTAATTTTGCTGCTGTTGTATGTTGATATTGAATTTGTTCTAATAAACGTGTGACATCTTCATGTGATTGTTTAACAAATAATGATTTATCACTCAATATCAAAACAAATCTAAAAAAAACACATCAATCAACTTATTTCAACATTATGATAACAGCATGTTTATTTCATTTACTTTTCAACAAATTTTGAATATGTATGATTATTAACATGTGGTAGTTGTTCTTCATTATGTGTATGAATTGAAGAATGCATTGATGCTAACAAATGAGCCGTATTTTCAGCATCTGCTTTATCTAACCATGATAGTTCTAAATTAATTAAAATGTAAATAAATATATTCATTAAACAGTTTGCATTCATATCTACCTTTTAAATGATACATGGCATTTTTAACCAATGTTTTATAATCCCAATGTTGTAGATAAATTAATGAAATATTATTGAATAAAGCTGGATAATCCAAACATAATTGCTGAAATCTTTCGCTAGTATCATTTAATAATATTAACACACGAATATTATCTTTTACATTACTGAAAAAATATATCACAATATCATTAACAATTCTAACTATATCCACAAAGATTTTACTCACAAAAGCAAAAAGTAGAATGCAATAAAAACAGGATCATTATTTTAAAGAAAATTAGCTGTTAAATGAACATTAGAACGCATTGTTTAGATATCAAGAAGAAGCATAAATAAAAGAGTAAAACAATAACAATAAAGACATTCATTCATCGTCTTTCTTGTTATGTTCATGTTTTTTGTCAATAGCGACGAAATAATTGTCGAGAAAAATATGTAAAATTATATAAATTCTATTAATAAGTTGATAAGTCTAATAAAAGTCTGCAGAAGACATGGAGATAAATGTTTTAAATAGTAATTGTTAAAGTTTTGATATTTATCATAAAAATTGTACAACATTTCGAAATAAGATGATAAAGTTAGCATCTTACAAGAAGTAATTATTATCAACAAAATGAAACAAAAGTTAATACTTTTTTGTTTCCATTTTGAAGAGAATATATCAAACGCATAGGACAAAGAATTTTTGTTTTTTTAATCAATTACCGTAATATGCTACAATGACAAATTATGGTGATTAGTAAAGAAAATGAGAGACTAGACAAGTAGATTGAAGAAAATCAATGGACACGAGTTCACAAAAGTGGGAGAATGGAACAGTTAAAGATATTGAGGATTCATTCTATGAAAGGAAGGAGGGATATTGACTGAAGTGCTAGTGTAAGGGGAAAATGTGATGAAAATATTTAAATTAAAATTCTATTTTTTACCGTAAAAAGAACTCCCATGCCACTTGTTTTGAGAAAGTGAGACCCGCTTGTTGTACTTGTGTTCTGACAGAATTCAATACACTCGTTTCTTCTTCCAAGGAAAAGAGACTCGTCATTTCTTCTGAATTTAATAAGTTCATTACGTGTATAATTAAATCAGTATGTTGAAAATCTTCTTCTGTTATTAATAGTAGCATTTTTTCACTCTAAAACGTTTATTAATGATATCTCGAGATGAATAGAATTTATAAAAGTTAAAACATACCCTAATGCCTGCTTCGATGTATGCCTGTGTTAGTTTATGTTTAATAAATTGTTGAATCATTTTTGCTGTTGTTACATAATGACTTGTTTTGAATGTGACCAGTTGATTACCAGTTACCGAAGCAAAAAGATAAATTAATGAATTATCTAAAGCACCTTCAGCCATGATGCAACAATGACCGTCCGATGTTTGAATTGTATGACATAATCGACATAATAATTCGATATAACACTATAACAAAGAACACAACTTTCAATTCGATTGACGTTATTTATAAGACGAAGTGTCAAATCGATCGACTATTGACAGGAGTACGAGTTCGACTCAGAGATCACGCCAGTCTGTGAGTTAGTACGAAAACATTCTCAAGTAAAGTTTGTACAGTTTCCTGGATGTATCAACAAACGATGTTGTTATATTCTTTGTATCAATTTTGTCATGATCACTCGTTTACTACACTACAAAACTAAGTATGATAAAATGAATATGCCAGTCGAACCACTGACAATTACGGCGCACTTAGGATAGAACCTACGGAAGTGTCCCATCCGATTTCGTTCGTTCATACGTCGATCGACAGAAAGTATCGAACTAGTAAAATGCCTCGGGCCCATGACTCTTGAAGACCCGGTTTTCTGGAAAATCAGTTTTCAGAAACTATAAAAAATAAGCAAAACCTTTCTTAATGAGACGTGATTGTAGTCCGCAAATTTCTGATTAAAATGAGACATCTCTCAGCTCTATACGACCTTTCTTTGCAAAGTTATAGAATTTACAAGAAAAGCCCTAAATGTTCAGAAATAACAGGCTTTTCTTGTGAATTCTATAAATTTGCAAGGAAAGGTCGTATAGAGCTGGGAGATGTCTTAATTTGATCAAAAATTTGTGGGCTACAATTGTGCCTCATTAGGAAAAGTTTTAATTATCTTTTAGAGTTTCTAAAAACTGGATCTTCAAGAGTCATAAGCCTGAATCTTTTTAGGTATTGTACTAGTTCGATACCTTCTATCAATCGACGTACGAACGAACAAAATCGGAGGTGGACACTTCCATAGGTTCTCTCGTTAGACCTGTACCAGTTACCAGTAGTAACTGGTCATTGATTAACTGTTTAACGGATTATACCAGTTAATCGGATCAATTAACTGATTTTAACTGATCGTACGATACTCATCTGGACTACTATCCATTTCAAAGATCGGTATCTGTGGATATTCCTCTGGATGAATAGAGATAGAGACGTACGGTTTTCGATTCCTGCAAGTAGACTGAAGACATCGGGTGTAAGAGAAAACTCATTGTTACAGACGCTGTTTTTAGGGAAAATTAAAAATTTCATAACTGAAGCCCAACTACTAGGTTGAGCAAAAAGTTCGCGGTCATTTGCAAAAAATTATAACTTAATTTGGATTTGTTTCCGAGACTCGATGCTTTTTTTAAAAGATACATGGCGAAATTCTCTACAAAATCATACCTAAACTATAATTTCAGAACTTCAATCAAGAAAACTAAGCCAATTAGATGAAAGTCGAAAAAAATGTAAACTTCCTAAACTCAAAA
>CAJNOQ010000876.1:0-10220 GCA_905250885.1 Didymodactylos carnosus
GACTTTACGTTAGTTATAAATTTGCTCAAAATGAGCTATAGCAATGTCTTTCATTGGTATCTTGACACTACACTAAAAGTAGATAAATTTAGAGGTCACATAGAATTTTAAATTCTCAATTATCTCGGTAGCAAAACAACTATAAGTCTATAACTAATTACAGTGTATTTTTACTATTTCTTCGAATTCATCTCAGATATGGATGAATACTTCGATCATAAAATGTGAATTATTTATAGTAATTGATGTAATCGATGAGTGTTTACGAGGGAACCTCCCAAGATATCCACCTCCGATTTTAATGATTCATACATCGATCGGTAGAGTATACCGAAGTAGTAAAGCTTAGTCGATAACCTATGTTTCCATGTGTTTTTACCATTCCCAGATTCAATTTAACGGAAGTCATATATCTTCGGGGAAAACCCTGGGTCCTTCAAAAACCAAGCAAAAGTAAGAGGTCGCTTAGATCAAGCTTTGTAGAAGGCGCTTTGGTCTATCTAACTATAAAACAAATCGATAGATTGTTATCTTTGTTTTCAAAAAATCCAAGCAAGTTTTCCAGAGGTTCATGTAGGCGGCCGCTACGCGACAGAAAAGACAATTTTCTACAGTTTTAGTTAACGCCTAGGAGTAGTACCGAAAAAAATTTCAGCCTTTCGTAACTTGTTTTGGCTGAATTGTTGAATTTTTACTATTACCAAGCCCTGGGAGCTCCAAAATAAAAAATTCCTATAACTTTTGGAGAAAGAACCATAGGGAAAATTCCGTTTAAAGTATTTATTATCTCGATATCTCTATTGAACGATGTATGAATCATTGAAATGGGAGGTGGACATTTTCATATCCTCATTGGGTGGGCATATCCTCATTTCTGATCATAGTTTTATCTGAAAATATTGAAATCAGTATGTGAAAAAGATGTTATTCTTCATTTAGTTTTGTTTTGTTAACAGAATAAATATCAACATCATTGTATGTTGGTATTAATTCATGTTTATATTTATTTTGTTCTTAACTTTTTCTTGAATTTGATCTTACCCTCAATCTTTTAACTGTAATAACAGTTGATGATCGATTTCTCATAGTGGTAGTTGAGGATTATTTGAACAACTTGATGATGTCATCTGTTGCATAGCGGATGATAATGTATGAACAAAATCATCTATAACATTTTTTTGAATAATTCTACAATCATTCCATTATTATCATATATAATATTATTGTAATGATTTCCACATTGACATTATATTATTGGTCAATGATTGGATTGAAAATGAGTAAAATTATTAAATTATTTTTTCTTCATTTTTTCAACACTCTTTCCATTATTTTGAAGTTGTTATATGCTATTCTTTACAATCTAAAATATTTAACGTCTGTACTAATACAACTGTATGCTGCATATTGACCGCTACATTAATTATATGTTTAAACATTTTTGCAATATTTGGTTGAATGTCTAAAAAATTTTTCAGCATTTATAACACTAAACTAGTTGTGTGTATATTCAATCTTGAAAAAATCTTAGACAGTATAATCTTACTAAGATCTTAGTCCAATTTCACTTACATTTGTCTAAGATCTTAGAAAAATCTTATAATATCTTAGATTTTTCGGGTCTCATGATCTTAGTAAGATTTGTTTAAGATCTTAGACAACTCTAAGCGAAATCTTACCAAATCTAATAAGATTCTAATAAGATTTTTCTAAGGTCTTAGTAAGATTCGAGTAAGTTTATCACTAGGGAAGACTTTGATACAATCTGTTTCACTTGAAAATAAATCTATGGGAAAAACGATTAGTAGTTGGTTATATATTTTTATATCTCATGGTTGAATATGAATATATTTTGCTTATTCTTGATTACAACTTTCTATTTTTTTCACAAGCGTTTTATTTTTGTGAATTTTATTTAATTGTTTATTATTTTTATATTTGGAAGGAGACCGATCTGATTTATGAACATCTGCAATTTACATAATATCTAGATATTTAGATGTTAAGATCTTCAGTTCCGCTCACTCACTCTTATCTTCCTGCTCCCCCCTCTCCTCCTCCGTCCCCCTAAATATCTAACATTTGAATATCAGAATATCTAGATATTATGTAAATTGCAGATGTTCACAGATCAGATCCTACGATTCGGAAGGCCCTTAAAGACAACAATTGACTTTATAATCTTTTTTTGGAGCTGTTACTTGTTACTTTAGCTGCCTATGACCGTCTGAAGCTCCAAATAACCTTCATTTTCCGTCCGAAGGTTCCTTCTCCATTTCAGAGATATTTCAGTTTAGTTTAAAATTCAAAAATTTTCGTCAGCAAATATCAAACTGAAAAAAAAAATACATATAGCAAACTCAAATTAGCAAAAGCGTGGTTTTTTAGAAATTCTGTTTAGAGACATTGGAAAACATTTTTCACTCAACCATTAGAAAGGACATGCGTTTAAAACTCCGAAAACGTGTGGCTCTCTAAAAACTAGCTCAATCAACTTCAAAACAATGTTTCTCATACAATATTCCGATTGTACCGTTATTGCATCTATTAAGTTTTATCAGGAGTGTTTGATGTTTTTATGTTTTGAACCATGCAGAACAGGAGGTAACATCATTCAAATTTAACATCAGATATTATACAATTAAATTAAGTAAAAACCAAGATACATTTGCATTCGTCATTTTCAACCACAACTTAATTTCGAGCTTTATACATGCTGGTTAATCGTACTACAATGGATGACTCTGACTTTATGTAGAAAATCGAACTACATTTTCTATACAAATATAGAATCTGCATTATTTATCTCGTATCAGAAGCTCAAGAATTTTACAGTACACTTTCCATAAGAAGAATTTAGGTAAGAACATCAGAGTGGATTTTTATCGGACAACTGCTGAGATATCAATCAATTAATTTTAAGTCATTGAAAAAAGTTTTACAATGACAAGGTTTTAGCAACGACAATAAAACATAAAACTTCTAAACACGAGAAGATAAACTAAAGTGACCTTTGCCCGTGTTTAGCTATCGTGTAGAGTACACATTAGAGCGTGCAATAAAGAAGAAAAAAAATGCTAAATATTAATAAGAGTAGAAGATATTTATTAACAATGGAGTAATGATGTGACATCAAACAACAAGAGAGTAGAAGTATAAACTTTAAAAGAAAACTTTATTGAACAAATTTTATTCAACGTACATTTCATTTCGAAAACATATTTTGATGTTTTTCGAGACTATCGATAGATTAGATGAACGTCAATAGATATCTGGCAGCGCGTTCCACTTCTCACCAATTCTCAAAATGAATGATCTTGCAAAATGTTTTGTTTCGCAGCGAACAGTCAAAAAGCATAAACAAAAGAATTTTTTAAATGAGGTGAACGCCGTTGATTAAATGGTTGCAGCAATTCGAAACGTGTTAGAATAGTTGTCCCTTTTATAAACTTATAAAACAACTGTAGTCGTTGAGTTTTTCGATGATAGCTAAGACTTTCGAGTTTTGTCCTAGTAGCTAGAATAGATGATGACGAAGCGAAGTCTTTGTTTATTATTCGGAGAGTAAGACGTTGGCCTACATTTAAAGATTTTAATGAACTTTTTGTTAAACTATCTAAAACAACTGATGCGTATTCAAGGACAGGACGCACACACATTAAATAAAGATGTGTTATAGGCACATAACAGAATAAGTCGTCTGCAAAGAGTGTTGAGACTGTATCTAGATCGATTTCATCCGTAATATCATTCATAAATATGAGAAAGAGTAAGAGACCAATAATACTCCTCTGGGGGAACGTCAGACAGGATGGTAATCGAGTCTGAAAGCTCATCGTTTACTCTTATTTGTTGAGTTCGATTGTTCAAGTACGAGCTAAACCACAGATAGAAACTTTTATCAATTTCCACCGTCCATAATTTTAATACAAGGAGCTGTTTCGATACGCTGTCAAAAGCCTTAAGGAAATCGAATGAAATACCCACAAATATCTCTTTTTCCATTTTTATTCATAGAATCGAGAATGTTGTTAAATAGGAGAGTGCATCAATTGTTGACGATTTCTCACTAAATTCGAAACGTATCTTATTGAAGCACTTACGCTTGTTCAAGTGCTGATTTGTACCTTTTGATAAATCAGTCGTTTGATAATTTTGCTCACGTTACTAAGCAACGAAACTAGTTGGTAGTTTCTATCGATGTTCGATCTCCCTTTTTGTAAACTGGCTGAATAATGGCCTTTTTCCTAGATTTGCCAGTAATTACTGATCTGTTAAAAATATACTGCAATTGTGCCACAATTACTGATGCTGTACCTCTGAGAAACTCAACGGATATTTTGTCAAAACCTGTCGCTTTTGTGTTATTCAACTACCTTATCGCGGAAAAAATCCCTGGAACCATAAACTTAAAACGAGAAAGTGATGGCAGTTGTTCTTTTAGCTTAGGTTAGAGGCTTTCGATAAACGTATACAAGAACTGATTTTGTCTTTGGATAATTTAAAAGATAGAATCATATCATAAAAATTATATATTCCCGATTTCATTCTGATTCAAGAAAAAACTTAACAAATTAAATTAGAAATTCATTTCTTCTCACAATTACATGGCCACTGTTTCTGTATAGATCTCAGATCTAAATAAGAAACCTTATTTTTTCTATAATCTATTTTGTATTTTGATATTTTGAAAAGTGCATACGATGGTCTAAAAATAATTAGATTAAGCAAGTAACAAAAGTGGCACAATCGAGAAAAAAAAAAATAGAAGATAAAAATTATAAAAGCATAAATAAAATTTGACAAACATTCTTTTTTTTTTTCTCCAACTCTACAATTAATCAGAATTAGTCGACATTTTTTTCCAGAGTTCTATTTCAAATTTGGTTATCCCAAATATATAATTGTTTTTGCCCAAAAAAACTAAAATTTCAACTCGTCAAAGTCGTTATGTATACTGAATGCTTGACATTTAGTGGGATTCTAGAAATGTAAACTATTATTTGTTGTGATGCTAAGGAAGAATCGTAGAATTAAATATTGGAGACAATGAACGACTACGACAAAATGACAATCATTTTTTGCGTCAAAGAATAAAAATTGTGTTATAAAACATTCTATAACATCGAATTTTATAAATGAATCGAAATTAGTTGAATTTTATTTCTAGAATTTTATATCAAAATTTCATTGTCTCCAATGTTTAATTCGATGATTAGACATAAAAATATTGTTTTACCTAAAATATGCAATAGTCTTTCTTCATTTGGATAAACAATTGAAATTAGATATTTATGTTTTATTTATAATTTCTAGTCTGAATCGAGAATCTAACATACACGATAAAGCCTATAATTCATCGTGTATATCATCTAAATGGCAATGGACCATTGCTGTATATTTTAAATCTAACCATAAGAAAGATAATCTACATGAAATTGTACATTTTAATATCATAATTTTACTCATGAACTTTTTTAAACATATAAAAGTTTTATATTTGACAAGGCAATGATTTTCTTTTAATGTAAAATGGAAAAACACGTATGATTTCAACATTATTTTTCTTCTTTTTTTTATTTATTTATTATTAAATTGACTGTAGAGAAGTAGACAGATATAAACTGTATATATATTTTATTTCTATGTGTGGATATACAAAGTTATACATTTATTTTTATGCATCATAATTTTCAATGTCAGTAGCTTCAATAAAATATGAACAAAAATAACTGTATCTAATATTATTAACTTTTAAGTGTAATTTAAATGAGACAAAATGTTTACAAAAATAAATCTTATTATTAATTTGAAAAATAGACAAGAGAACAGAACAAACATACATGGTAAAATAAAATAAAAATTGTATGGTATAGAATATCAATGAAGAAAATTCATTATCAAAAAGACAAAAAAAAAAAAGTCTATTTTAGTGAAAAAAAAATAAAAATACAATTTAAATATAGAGATTTTGTTTTGTTTTGTTTTGTTTATTTCAATTACATAATCAAAATTGATCACGATTATTCGTGCATATACCGTTTTTATGATCGATATATTTTATATACTCTTTATTATATTTCTTATCATCTTTAATGTATAATACGTGCCGTATATAGAAGAAAATATATATTTACAGATTTATTCGAGAAAAAAAAAAATGAACGGAATACTTTTCCATTTTGAAAAAAATTGAGTTTAAAATATCTTGGAAAAAGTATAACATTAAAAAAAAAAGAAGACAAAAACGGATATGCGTGACATTGACTCCATTTTTTTCTTTCGTAGAAGATTATTGATTTAGAATTATTATTATTAATATTATGTTTATGATTGTGCAAGTGCATACGAATCGAGTTTAGTGATCAATTTCTATGGCGTATGCTTTTTCATTCAATCTAGAAATCTGTTTATTAATCGAAGATAAGACATCTAATCTACGTTTCAGTGAAGCAGAATGATCAAATTCTCATCTTTATATTTGTTTTTTATCATTATCAAGAAAAAATTTTAGCGTCAAAAAGATAATCACTTATGGGTTTAAGAAAGCTAAAAAAACCAAAAAAAAAACCAAAAAAAATAGACAAGCTAAAAGAACTATAAGAAAATAATCGTTTTTGAATGATTGTTGTCGATATTGATCATAATCATTATTATTTAACTTAAAAAAAGAAAAAGAAATACTAATAGAATGAGTCAATATTTTACGAATTGATACTAGCCTAAAAAACAAAACATGAATACGATTTTTTTTTTCAATTTAACTATTTAGTCTGTATAATTTACATGAAAATTATGTATAATGAATAAATGAAAATAACATATTAGTTATTTTCAAATACAAAGTATCAATATCTTTTATTTTAGTTTTTTGATCAGTTTTAAAACTAAATGTTTTTTCTAAGATTTATTATGATTCTGAAAACATAAGAATATTAAATAAAAGTCAAAATAGAATATTTTTTAGAATAAATCGTTGACAATGGAAAATTGATGAACTATTTGAAGATGTCTCACAACAACAACAACAACAACAATAACGTCATCTATATTAAAATATAAAACTAAACGGTAAATCTATTAGAGAAATTTCTATTTGTTTAACATGTAGAAAACAGATCATAGTAAATGACAATCTGTTTATAATACGTAAGAAATGAAATATCGTCAAAATATTTCAAGTTTTAATAATAGTGATTATTGATTACCAATGAGCATTAACAGTTATTCAAATTCTCTGAATTGAGAGCTAATCGATTTTTTTTCCTCATCGAATTTGACGTTTTTTTTCTTCTTCGTCTTCTTCTTCTTCTTGTGAAGTATGGGAAATCAGTTTGTATTTGCCAACGAACTTTTCTCGAGTATTTTTTAATAATATTCTCCTCTTTTTATTTATTACGATTTTCCCATTCTTCTCGCTTCCTCTCTCTCTCTCTCTCTCTCTCTCTCCCTCTTTTCCTTCAATTTAGGCACGGCGATTGGAGTGGAGAGATGTCTGTAGGATTTAATCGACGACTATTCTCGCACACATTGATAGGAAACGGTTCCATGTGCGCTTGCTTAGATAAAGATAAAAAATGACGAGACGACTTAAATGAAATCATCAAAACGAAAAAAGAAGAAGAAGAAAAAATTCTCAATTAGTATTTCTCATTCTTATGCTTTTTTAGGAGATTATGAGGGTTTCCTTCTTTTTTTTTTGTAGAGTGGTTAGCATCACACGCACATCTCTCTCTGTCTCTCTCTCTCTCTCTCTATATATATACATATATATATATATCATTTCAGCCTCTTTTTCTTCTTCTATTTCTTTTTACTGTTGTTTATAGCAGATTTTCATTCTTTAGGGGTTCTTTTTTGTCTGTCTCTCTCTCTCTCTCTATATATATATATTAGATAGATGTGGTGTGTGTTCCCAAGATGTGTTTGTTCTACTTTTTTTTCATAAAATACATTGCATGCAAATTATAACACACATACACCGATACACCGATAGAAATAGAACGATTCTCAGTAGACAGAAGAAGAAAAAAAACCGGAAAGAAAGATATTATATTTATACATATGTAATATCTACATACTGATGGTGATAGTATTTTTTATATGTGAAGAGTTTTTTTTTTTTTTATTTTTTATCATAAACAAGAAGAATGTACAGTAAGTGGATAGTAATGAACAAATTTCAACAGATATGTTATCAAACATATATATATATATATATATATTTGTATTAATTTAAGAAATAACAAAAAGAAAGTAAGTGATTATTATGATAATTAGAGATTAGCTAATTGATCTTTATAATTATAAAAATAATTGTATAAAAATAATAATTATCGATAGTTTAAACTAATGAAGATTTTTTGTAATTAAATAATTAGTATTTTTTGTTGAATTAGATCAATTAAACTACATGATATTATTTATCACTTCTTGTGTATGTATGTATGTGTGCGACAATGAAAGAGTTGATAGAAACATATGTTCCATTTATTATGGATATATATCTGTATCTAGAAGAAAAAAGATTTGCAACATGACAATGACAGCTACGTGTTTTACATTATAACGGTAAATGTTACCCATTTTTTTTTTATTTTAAATAAATATAGAAACAGGTCTATAACTAATAATAAATGACATCTTTATTCACATAGATATTAGATAGAAAATTGTGTCCACCTAGCAAAAACAAAAAAAAACACAAGATTTTTCTATAGAAAGTTTATACAACTAACGGTATCAATGTCTTGATCACATATGTCATCTAAAAACGTTGAATTTTGATAAATCTTAATAGTTCAGTATCAATTGTAGTATAATTCATTATATAATTCTCGGAGAATAAAAGAATTGTTCAATCATCCATAAATAGAGATTTTTTTACTCAATACTATTTTGTTAAAGAACAGTTCAAACAAAAGAAACTGTTGTTACTACAATAATACGCCCCCTTATAAATAAAATCGTTACTGTTAACGATTTTGTTCCTGACATCTTCTCAGTCAAAAATCGATTTGAGTTACTCTCTGAAATAGAAGATTATGATGATTGTCTATTATCTAAAGAAAGGTTACACTTTGTTGATATTTAAGAGAGAGCGAAGAACAACTATTTTGAATAAAAATTAATTTGTTATAATTTTCTAGACAAAAAAAAAACAAGAAATTATTTTCTAATTATTTTCATTTCGGAAATATTATACAATTGAATCTGTTTGTTCAACACCCACTTTGAAATCTGAAATCAAAACTCGTTTTTCTTTTTTACCGTTTGATGTAACATATACAGAGATATATATATATATATTTTTTTTTTATATTTTTTATTTTTTACCTTTTTCGTAGGCACAATTTGATCACTATTTTTTCTGCTTTTTATAATTGTATATTTACACACATATAGTTGTTTGACCATTTTTCTTTTTTTCTTCTTCTTCTTTGTCTTCTACTATATCGTTAGCTACAGATGTGTTGTTTTTTTGCTTGATACATATTGAAAAAAAAGTTATATCAACATACGATGATATTTGATTTTGTTTTTATGCCTTCAAAAAAACGTTGCCTTTGCGTGTTTGGTATCAATTACTACAAATATTACCACCTCCTCCTTCTTTGTCTGTCTTCTCTCGATCAATATATCACCTTTTCAATTTATGTACTCTCACATATACAGACACAGAAGTTAACAAACAAAAAAAAATACAAAAAAGAAAACAACCAGTAAAAAAATAAAAATAAAATGTTTTCATTCTTTTTTTTGTCTTAGAATTTGAACACATAACACAGTATACATTCTTTTTTATCATTAATCATCACTTGCACATGCACAAAAATTTTCATTAATTTCTCTCGTTCTCTCTCTCTCTCTATGTGTTTTCTTTTCTTCTGCCTTCGAATGACATATTCTGAGATGACAGATTGATTTTTTTTCTGGTAGAAGTCATAGACAAACATAGAGAAGAATGGGAGAGAGAAAGAGAGAAATTTGTTCAAATATATAATATTTCAGTTTAATTGCATCAACTCATAATTGACGTAAGCGCATTATATAGATGGGGTGAGAGAAACAAGATGAGCGTCACCCAATGCATACAAAAAAAAAAAAAAAAAAAAAAAAAAAAAAAAAATTAATTTGATAATTTTTTTTTTAATTTTGTGAAAAAATTTAAAAGAAATATTTTTTTTTGTATTTTTTTATTTTTATTTTTTTTTTTATTT
>CAJNOQ010000876.1:10628-39675 GCA_905250885.1 Didymodactylos carnosus
GTTTGCTAAAAAACACACTCCCATTTTTTGGTTTGTTTGGGCCCTCCCCTTTTTCTTTTTTATTTAATATAAAAATTTATATATTAATTTTTTTTTTTTTTTTTTTTTTTTTTTATGTTGTCATCCTACAACAGAAATCGGTGTTCCCTTTTTCAATATGTACTCGATCTGTTTTATAAAGAGTTAACTTTTTTTGTCGAGAAAAAGAAATTGTAAAGAACAAAAAAAAACGATAGAAGAGAAAAGGTCTTTGTGTGTGTTGTGTGTGTGTGTGAACATAACATAACATCACCCGAAAAAGAAGGCAGTGATATGGCGACATTTAAAATATAAAAATAAAAAAAAAAAAACCTGAAAAATGGCTTCCATATAATGTGTACATATATAACTACAACAGAGAGTGAAAGAAAATCCGGGTAATGTGATTTATTAGAGAAGGAGAAGAAGAAGAAAAAAAAATTGATCCTGTTTATTGAATGTGAATAGATGTTTTTATTTTCCAATCGTGATAATCATCTCCTTGAACGATTGGAGAACAAAGAACAGAAAAAAATAGTTTTATTATTATATCACTATTCGCGATGATTTGATGACATCATTATTCCAGAGAAGCGCCGATATTCTATGAACAATTTATAAACAATGTTGTTGACGAATTTCCTTCTTCTTTTTTTTCTTCTTCTTCTCCAAACGTGACATTAAAATTTACAAAGTTGTTGTTTTACAGCAGCCACAACAACAGCAAAAAAAATTAAAAAAAAACGTTAAGTATTGTTCATTTCTTTTTTTTCTTTTACTTTTTCTTCTCTCTTTGCTTCCTTTTCTATGAAATTTCTTTTTATTTTTTTTTTTTTGGTTGTCCAAAAATTCACCTACTTATTTTTTGGCATACACAAGTCTAATCGGATTATCGTCATTATACCATCTGTTTTGGGTTTTAACGGCATCAATCGTTACATGTTGAATATTAGCGAACGTGATGGAGAAATATCACATCGATTAATCGAAAACATAAAAAAAAAAAAAGAACAATAAATCTTGTTGCGGTAAAAACAGATTCACAAAGGTAAGAGAGAATTTTATCATTGTGAGATTGTGCAAACCATTGGTGGTTAATTTGTACTAAAATATTCAGATGTGATTGCGTCCAGTATGTGGTTTTTCGAACATATAGTATTGTTGTCTCTATGAAATGATTTTCTAATGATTTTTTATACTCTATTGGAAATTTAGAAATCATGTTAAATATTTGATTAGTAACGAGTTCTCGCTCACAACAGAAGAAAGTGTCATTTCATCAAAAGCGCATATCTTGGAAAAAGAGATAGGATATAAATTGTATCTGTGAGACCCAAGGGTGCCCTGACGCCATAAAAGAAGAAGGAATTAAATCAAAATTGGAGTCAAATGTTGTAAAAATTTCTCTACTAATGTTACTTAACATTTTCAAATTGGAGCATAGAATTTCTAAAACCGGAGCGAGAGAAAAAAGAATCTTGAACGTTTTTTGTAGCAGAGCGTGAGTCACCCTTTCTGTCCATCAACCTCTTGTCGAGACACCACTGTTTAATAGCTTTCTTTCCCATGATGCCTATTCAATAAGAATTCAAGTTTTACTCAAAATTTCACTAAAGTTCGATTATGTCGATAAAATATATATATTTTTATCCTACACGCCTTATTAATTAAGAATTAGTTGCCGTTGTATATGAAAAAGAAATAAGTTGATTTTTCTTTCATATTCAAAAAAAAAATGGCGATTTTTACTTGGAACAAATTAGACACTTTGCGTATGAGAGTAAAAAAAATTTGACGTTAAAAATGATAGATTTACTACTTTTATATTTGTTTGGCATTTTGATTATAATATATACTATCTATGCACTGGTAGTAATGATTCATAAACAGCTGTGTTGAAAGAGAACTCTTCTAATCACTGTTTTTTTTGGAAATTGTGATAGGTAGATTCTTTTAAATCTGAACAGAAATACAAACGAATCGATAGTCACATGCAAAAAACTAAGTTATTATATTCGTAGATTTAAGCCTTTTATTTTAAAATAATTCTAAACATGTGTCGAACATATGTACATAATTAAAAATAGATAGTTGGTTATACATCTGAATAAATTTTTAGTACAGTTATGCCTTTATGAAACTAAAAAATGACATTTTTTTTAGATATTCTAAAATAAGTTCATATACAAAATGCCAGCTCTTCAGGTAGAAACCAAAAAGATCGTTTCGGAGCTTTCATTCTAGTACGATAATGATGTTATTTCTGGTGCTTCATTAGCTAACTGAATAGCTAACGCTGTATGCATGTATAATGTTATTTTAAGAATATTTTGAATGTTGTTACTGCTGAAATTGATATTCAGATGTTAAGTATTTTATGGATTGATAAAACATTAGATTAGTATCAAAAAATCAGAAATTTGTATGGATTATCAGACCAATAGATGTCACTATTTCAATGAGTCTTTAATTAGTTGTTTGGTAGTACATTTTAAATCGATATTAGCACCATATTTTTGAAAGAACTTTTTGAATATGTTTAGTAACTTACTTACTCTACAACTTTATCCAAGATAACAATTTAAATAGAATTACGTGCTTCAGTTGTTTATGATTGTGAGTACATAATCTATGATGACGCGTGCGTCATCACTGCACCCTTGTTTTATATATCGTTGAGTGAATGTCTTTTTTTTTTTTCTATAGTTGACGATTAAATTATTTCTGATATTTCAATTAACACAATAAGAAATAGTTTTATAATTCTGTTAAATGTTATATATAATTTTTTTCTTTTTTGTATAATAAAAAAAGCATAACAAATGTCATTGTTTTCAAATCAGTTCACTGATGAGTAATCATGTCTCGATTAGCGCGTATGCACATAATTGGAAGACATGGCGAGAGAGAGAATAATAAACACAGCTGTGTAGACGATTATCTTATGATCTGGTATTGGATAAAAATATGCAATTGATTCTATGTCTTATGTACAATTTTTTTTTGCTCGCTTTTTAAATCAATATCAGGTAAGATTTCAATACTATACATAAAACAGCAGTGTATATTATTGTCACATATTAACGTGTTTTTTTTTTTTTGTTTTTTGAACTGAGGAAGAGGACAGTCTTTTCTTTTTTTTCTTTTGCAGATAAATCATATATAGATATAGATATACATATGTTTAAAAAGAGGAAAAGAACAGTCATTTGTTCAATTTTTTTACCTGATGTGCTATTTTTACTTAAGTATTGATATAGAGTTACTCATAATATTCATCATATTTTTTTAAAAACATTCATAATTGTAATTGATTAAGTTACAATGATAATTAATTGATAGAAAGAAAGACGGTTCAAAATAACTGATTTCCTATGTGTATACACTTGTAGACTAATTTGAATCAAATTTATTATGAAATTATTTTCAGTAACCAGGAGCAGAGACATAAAATATAACTAATACTATAATCAATTATATTAAAAAATTGTTTAAATATCGTTTGTATATGTCATAGATCAGTCGAACAGATATTTGAATTTTTGTAAAAAGTTAAATTATAAACTAATATAGACAATAATTGTATATTAAATGAAGATGTTTTTATAGATTTATTACAAAGATTAGATTAGAATCATTAAATCTAGCGTTGGTAATGAACGCCTGAAACTTTTCTCAAACGTTTGCTTTTCGATTACGTGAGCAAATTTTCAGGTGTATTGACCTAATGCAATTCATTAATCTCTATATTAGTAGACAGAGAGAACAAGGTAAGTAAAAATTTAGCCTTGAATAAGTAATAATAATAATAATAATCATAATAATCATAATAATAATAATAATTGATAAAAAATCTCATATTACAGGTTATATGATGCTAAAAAATGAGAAAGAGAAAGAAAGAAATCCTAGTAACCTTATTAGATACATAGATATTTGTTTATTCAACACTGACTATAGTGATGAATTTGACGATCAACACACACACACACACACACATATACACTCTTATATCCACCTGTTTACAACACTTGAACAAATATCGAACTAGTGTCAATTAACATAGTATATAAAAGGCTAACACGAAACGAAAAATGTCTTCTTCCTTTTTTTTTCTTTTTTCCATCGACTTATTTCTATAAACCAATTGACAGAAGTAAAAAACGAATTATGATTAAATAAAACATTTGGAATGAAAACCACGTATGCACACTAAAGTTATCTTGTTAAACAACGTGTTAAATATCATTCATAGTATCAAATAAGATTCTTAACTAACTGTTACGTTTCTCATTAAATATTAAAATTTAAGTTAAAAGTTGAATGTAGAATCAAAAATCGATCACATCAAATGTCTTTGAAGAAATAATAATGTAAAAAACAGATACTTTGTTGATTAATTAACTGCAATTTTATACCATCAGATCTATATGTCACAATTTAATTGAAAAATAAAATGTTCTGTTATATGTGTGAAATCATATCAGCGTTTATTTTTATTTTGCAAGTGTTTTTTATTTTGTTTATAATGATAAATAATTCGAATTAAGTTTTTCAGTCTTATTTGTGTACTAATTTTTCTCCTCCAGTAATTGAAAAAGAGAAGAAAAGAAAAATGATGGCGTCATGTGTCGTATTTGTTTGCATATATTTTACACACACATATGTTAAACAAATAAAAATAATAAATGATGAAGATTAAAATAATCAAGTGACTTTGAATAATAATATCAGTTGTTATTCTATAAATTAGATGACTATGGTTTTTTTTTTTCTCTTTTACTCTATGTTTGTACACATGACATACTGAACATATATCTAACATTTATTTATAGAGAGAGAGAGTAAAATATGTACGATATCAATAACAAACTATATGTCTACCATTAGTATCGTACCAAAGTAGAATCTTATGATCAAAGTACTTTTTCATATGAGTCTACATGATTTTTCTACAGAAACATTATAAACTTTTGAACTTGTTCGTGATAATATAGAAAAAGGACAAAACATATTGATTACACAAAAATTCATTCCAGTAATTAAACAATTTGAGTTTTAAAATAAATTTTTTAAAAAAAAAGAAAAGTATTGAAAATCATTTCATATCGACTCGAAACATCAAAATGAAATGATCGTGACATTTTTCCAATTATTAATTGTTCAACATTACAAAAAATATGGCCCCATAAAAAGTATTAGTAAAATATGAAAAGAAGATGCGCGCTACAGAAATAAATACGTGTGATATCAATGGAGAGAATTTATCAGCCAATATTCAAATCTTTTATTACTAAAACATCAATTAACTCATTCTACTATTCTTCTCATATATCATTCTACTAAAAAAATATATACTTTAAGATTAAAATTTAGAAAATTTTGATAAAAACTAATAGAAATCTAATTTTTAAATATGATATAATTTTTCTCTAATTGTAGTTAAAAATAAATCGATTATTAAAAATTAAGATCATATAACTTAACTGTATTATTAGTTAATAATTATACAGAGTTAATTATCGTTAAAAAAAGTAAAAAATCAAGAATTTGTTATTGTCATGTTAAAATGTTAACATAGTGTATTAAATATCATTTTCTTTCAGTCCTACTAACACTAAGGTATTCGTTCAATTTATAAAAGATTCGTTGAAGTTGATAGATTAAAACATTACATCGATTGTATACTAATAGAGTATGAAAAAGGAAGAGGAGGATCAATGTTAGAAAAAAAAATATTAAATGAACTTAATAGATCTATTTATGTGTAGGAAGTATATAGTAAGAAATAGAAAAAAGAATGTTAAGTATCAACAGACAGGCAATCATGTACTATCATACCGTTAAAAAATAAACTCACAAGTATCAAGGATATAATATGAGAAAAAAAAGATTTAAACTTGTCTAGTTCTAGTCACATTGACGATCTAAATTACACACATATTGAATTGATAATACTCATCTGGTAAAATTTTAGGGTTTTTTGTTTTGTTGGTGACATTCAATTAAAGATCAAATCTTTTTATTTTTTGACTAAGAGAGAGAGAGAGAGAGAGAGAGAGATGGAGCAAGAGATCTTTTCGTATTATTATGATTATTATTATTATTATCCTTTGGGCTAAAAAAAAAATAGATTAGAACTCAATATGTGCAAGAGGCGGCATTGTTTTTTTATCTAAAAAATTGGAGCACATTGTTCTTGGTTTTCTCTTTGATATTTATTATTGCACTTATATTATGTAAAGATATTTTTGATCCGATCAGACATGTACATATATGGAGGATGTTTAGATATGAAAATCATCTGTTTATTAGGATATTCAAAGACATCATAGAGAGAGAGAGAGAGAGAGAGAGAGAGAGCGGAGAAGAGCAAAAAGAAGAAGAAAAGAAAAGAAAAATCTTGTGCAAGAAAAAATTTATTTAATATATTGAGAAATATATCTATTGATATCTGTACAATAATACACACACATACATAATCTAATCCCTAGAGGATGTTACCTTAAAGGAAAAAAATTAGAATATCAAACAAAGCAAGGTCGACGAACATCATCTTATTAGCCTTTCGAATAATCTGATATGATCATATTTACAGTTATTGATGCAAACAAACAATCAAACGAGACAAATCAAATGTCACCATTGCCATTATTGGATAATCTAGAAAATATCTAGAATGATAGATCTATTAATTTACTATTATAAATAGAGTGAAAATGAACAAGTACCAAGTTATTAATGATCATATCAATATATTAAAATAATAATTTTTCAATAATTATTATGAAATAATCAATTTCAAAGGTAGATATAGAGGGAGTATGTTTATATTAAATATTATGATTAGCTCAAATTTTCTTCTCTCTTTTTAGACAAACGACAACGATATTTGAACTGAAGGACACATACATTTTCTGTGAAATGAAACCAAGATAAATAACATGTACACACATATATTTCTTGTCGTTTTTTTCTTTAAAAAGTCACGTTCAGCAATAAGATATATTACTTTTTTTTTCTTCTTCAATATTTACTTAACACAAAAAAAAAAAAACTGGTGCAATTTTCTTCTTTGTTCGTGTTTAATAAAAAGATGAAGAAGAAAAAGGACGTTCCCATATTTTCAAAAAAAAAAAAAAAAAAGAAAAAAAGCCGATAATACTAGGCAAAAAAGATAGATAGTTAGAGGTGTATTAGTGAATAATTATTTGAATCTAGGAAAAAATCAGGCTACTTTCTTCATTTCATTTCATATTGACGTCAATTTATTAGATTAAATGTTTGTCTTCAAACAGAGAAAATATATAAAAATTGTGTTTGCTTTGTGTCTCCGTTTGTTTTAGGCGACATGACGTTGAAAAAAGATGATTGAAGATAAGTCTATTTTAGTTTTAATTATTGTAAATAGAAATAAATTATAAAGAAAAAAAAAATTAATAAGAGGAAATATGGCTTCTTAAGAAAGAAAATGATAATAGATAATAACGAATCTTATCATTCAATTAAATCTATGATAAAGAAAAAAAATGAATTTTTACGAGTACTTTTAGAATGGAAAACGGCAAAATTTTTTAAAGAAAGTATATTTTAAACATTTTTATTACTTATCACTTTGTTCGTCGAAGATTCTATTCGAAAATCAACTTTATAAATGTTATCTGCAAATGTTGAAAATTCACAACAGTTTTTTGACAAAGAAGCATGATGATAATGCAGAAAAATATCTTCAAAACAAAAATGACTTGACATGAGTTTTAAGGCAGAGACGTCTTAAATATAGGCTTTTGATCTCCATTTGACAAAAAATAGTTTACTTAGGTATATTATCATTATTATATGGATTCTTTTTTTATCCGATAGGATTCCGCAAATAGAAAAGTACCACACAGCGCTTCTATTCTATGCAGAACATCTAAAAGTTTTGAGAGATATCTCTCTGATTGTGAGGTCTAAACTCGACTCAATCTATGTCCTCCGTCCGTACGATCATTGAAACAACGACCGAAAAGTTTTTTGAGACTAATAAAATGAAATAGACTTGAAGCATTAAAATTCCGTTTCTTCGATACTTATAAGAGTATACGAACTCGTATTTTTCTACTAAAACAAAAGGAATGGAAAATCCATTTGACTCTTGATAAATTAGCCAATGTCAAATTTTTTTTCAAATTTTTTGCAAAAAAGCATGCGATTTTGAACACGTCTAGAAACTAGTCACAAATCATTCAGTCATGTTGTGGAATTAGTTTACAGAAAATTTGGTTTAAACAAACACTCTTCGAAAAAGAAAGAGAAAGAGAAAAGAATTTCGAATTGAGGTAACGTTTTGTTGTCCAAATTAATCGAAAGAATAAATGAAAGTATATTCCTTCTCTTATTTATTACGAAATTTTCAAGATTTATCCATAGGCTACTCGTATATTTTTAAAAAAATTCGGGAGAATGCATGTGTGACTGAGAGAACGTGGAAGCACTCCTGTATATTTTTCTACTACACACCATTCATTCAAAATAATAGTGCGATAGAAATACTGTTTTATGGACTCGTTGAGAAGGAAAGCTTGTCTCGTATGAATCTGAGGTTAAAATAAAAAATATAGTACAGATTATAAAATTTTCCACAACGATAAAAACTGTTTGTCCGATAGATCTTCACCACAAACGTGACAAAATTGACATCGTTGCTCTGTAAAGAATGATCCGCATCTCTTCGAAAATACACCATAGTCGTATAGAAAGTTTAGATTAAAACGATACGAATAGTATCATAATCAACGGTATATACTTAGTCTCTTTTCTCATTAAATATTATGTTTATTTTAGTTTATATTACTTTTCCACAAATTTTGGCTACTTTTAGCCGAAATTGACGGATTTTTTATAGAAATGAATTTCTCCTATCAATCATTATCTACCATTAGTGTATTTCCTGTGAAAATTGTAGTTTTTCTGTAAGTATAATGGAAAGTGTTTATACTAACTACTTTTCGGCACCACTATATGGACCAATAACAAAAAAAACGAATTCAGTGATTTTCAGGCAATTTTTCGAGAAAAATGCAGAGGTAAGCTAAGGTTCATACAAAACTTTTGGGTTACATTTAATAAAATGAGTAACTCCATGTGCATTTTAGATGGTCTAATAAGACTTTTATTCGAAGTTTTGTTTATAAGCTCACTAGATGGAATCTTCTTTTTATTGTGCCATACTTGAAGTGCTCCGTTTATATAGTTACCCATTATTTTTCCATGAAATGAAAAAGAAATAATTAAGAGCAACAGTCAGTCTCCTCTCACAGAATATTTCTCCATCGCGAAAAATATATTCCCTACTCGAGAAGTATTTCTAAAACGGGGCAAGTTCATCTTTCCAGAACAGGGAACAATTTGACATGTCACTTTTGAAATCGATCAGCACATTCAACGAAGCAATCGTACACGTTTTGCTTGCATCTATGTGAAAGAACATCAAAAACTAAGTAAAACATCACTTTTCTGGATCTTATTCTAACTACTTTCTCGATCAGGATAGTACTTTCTCCACATAATATTGTGTATTTTAAATGATATCACTCTGCTGTAAGCTTGATTCTAATCAGACTGTCCCTTTTACTTTATTCATATTAGATGTTACGTCAAAATTTGCGGCTTTTTTTGTCTATGAAAGTCGAATATCGGAAGTATAACGCAGATTAACTATGGTACTATTAAGCCCCAAAAATTATCACATATAGGGCAAATAATTCTCTACAAAATGATATACGTTTTGGATTTTAAACTGCTCATTTTCTCTCTTTTAAAATAGTGCTGTTCGTGAAACAGCTGTGTCGTTATGAAGTCACTGACAAAGTGAAGCAATACGGGATAATTGATGCAGAAAACCTAAACAGTTGTCTATTCATAACAAACTAACAATAGTGTCATTGAAAACTGTTTAACCCTTTCATATCTATTTAGTATGAAAAAAATGAGTGTTCCTATTATTTTTCATCAGGAAAAGGAAATGTTTTGAAAAAAGACTTTTTCTCAAAAACGAAAATAATTTTAACTATACGGTGCAATATGCGATAATCAATATGGATTTTATATTTTTCAGTGTGAAAGTGCCACCAACGGGCGATAACATTACATTTAATAATGAATATTCAAATATGAAAAATGATGTGATTCGGAAAATTGATAGAGGCTGGCATAAACAACTTGCCGAGTGTCGCAGACTAGCTGTCTTATCGGAACGATGGTGATATTGCCACAGAAGAATAACGCAGTTTCAGTTCGAATCATCTACGAGATTTCGGTTATGGTAAATAAACAGTAACCGTCAGCAAAAGCCGTATTATTCAATACTGTGACAAAATGCAGTCACAGCATTAAAGAAACATAGAAGAGAGATTCCGGGAATGTAAACACACAGTTTTAGTTAAAGTTTGAATGAATCTCAGATAAATGTTACTTACAATTTTAATAATTTCTATAAGTTTTCACACTACTGTAATACACTAGTCGATAGTGAGCTCGATCTGAAAGGTTGAATCAGCTATGCAGTTGTATCAGGAATGGATCAGATCTCATTGAAACCAATGTTCTGATTTAGAGATGAAACTACTAATTGGCTCATGCAGCTCTGGATCTAGTAACGGATAAGGGCCGAATTTTCTGAAAGATATTTCGGAGCTGATTCTGGTCAAAATTTTCAGCTCTGGATCAGTTATTAGAAGAAAAAGCTACATGTAATTAACAAACATTTCAAACTCTGAGAAAAAGTTAGAATAGTACAAATTCGATAGATTTGACTATCACAAATATTTAAGGGGAATATAATCTTGAGTAGAAAGACACTAGTGTTACTAACAAGCGCGCTCCTTATGTCCTCAGCATCATGTGGTTGCTTCAGTCAGCCATGGAAGCACTGATAAGGATATTCAGCTCTGAATCAGTACGAAGCAAAAGAGTAGAAAACAGCTTCTTGTGGAAAGTATTTTTCAGTTTTTCAGGACTGATTCTGACTCTGATTCAGTCCTGATAAAACTGCATAGTTAATTCAGCTTTTCAGACCGAGTAGATCGTCGA
This sequence comes from Didymodactylos carnosus, assembly GCA_905250885.1. Lineage (NCBI taxonomy): Eukaryota > Metazoa > Rotifera > Eurotatoria > Philodinida > Philodinidae > Didymodactylos > Didymodactylos carnosus. Next base: position 21,720 of record CAJNOQ010000876.1, read on the forward strand.
CTGGTGTAATCTGATGAAAATAAAAAACAAAGAAACTTTTTTACATGATTTTATGTCATTTTTCGCACAATATTATTGTGTACGTCCACGAATGAATGAAAAGAGTTAAAATAACAAACATCAATATTAGGCTCAGAGCTGGAACCGATTGAGAAACGGTAATTCGGTCGGTAAACGGGCCGGTTGGAATTATAACTCAAACCGGTAAAATATCGGCGAAGTTTTTTGAAAATCGATTTCCATAAAGAATTTCCCCAGAAATGAAATAGTTCGCAAGCACATGTGAAAGAACCGTCACAATAACGAGTCTATAACATTTAATCAAAACAAATGATGAAAATAATATGTTTTGAGCATCGCCTTATTTATTTTGACTGAAAAAGACGTGAAATTTTAGTTTTTTGACGAAAAACAGGGTAAAAAGAGCAGATGTTTCAAAAGTTTTAACCGGTACCGGTTCGGTCGGACCGGTTCTAGCTCTGATTAGGCTAACATAACAGAGGGTTCAGAATACAATTACTCTCCAAATTTATCCTTGTTCAAGGGGCCCCCCAAGGAAAAAACTTTTTTATCTTACATCTGATTTCGATGGCGCTTTCAGTGACTAATGCTTACTGTCCTACGAACTTATGCTAAAAATTTGAAATCGAAACGTTGAAGCGGTGCCGAGTTATTGCGTGACAAGAGACAAAATGGGGCTCTTAGCAAAAGCGTTATAACTTTTTTGCTGGAAGGTGCAGAAAGCTGCGAGAGGCCTCAAATGAAAGTAGACACCTAAATCTAAAATTTGGTCCGCGTCGGTTTTTGAATTTCGCTTTTGCTCATTCCCTACACGTATTTTAAGTCAGACCTCTGAAAATAACCCTAATTCGACGGAGTATTTGCTACTTATCTCTGCACAGAGAACAAAAATCAAAAATCGCCACGGATTAAAGTTTAGATAAATGTCTTAGCTTGAAAATAAAAAAAGAACGACGGTTTTACGATGAATCGTCTAGGAGTTATTACAAATTTACTGCGCCAAAACCGTATTCTAAGCAATGAGGTCATCACTTCATTAATTATAGTTCAGCGCCTTTAGCAAAACTAGTATAACTCTGCAAGACAAAGTCGTACAAACCTGCTGGATATCTCATTCTGATCAGAACACTCTGCTCAACATAGCTTCATGTCTGTTAAAACGGACAACCCCAAAAATTTTAATTAAAACGTGAAATTTAGAAAAAGGTGATTTTTAGGGCTTTCAGAAATCTCTTTCAAAATCCTCCAAAACATTGAATTTTTGGCAAACTGTGATGGATTCTGAACGATGACACTTTGGGATACTGAACCGTATGGTTACTTCAGTTTCGAAGAAAACATCGAATTCCTGAGGGGGGGCCCCCTTAAAGAATCACACTATATTGCGTATCAGTGGAGTAAACGCTGTGATACGATTTTTACCGCATATAAATACAGATTTTTTCGAAACATGGGGATGTATTTTATCTTATCCAAAAAATAAAAATAACTTTTAGTCTGAACGCAGAAGATCATTACAAAGGTTACCTTTTTCGTCTGTTCTACTATTTATAATACGTATATGTACGTACATGTTAAGCCAATATCAAAGGTTTCTAGAGGATTTTGAACAAATCTTCTTAGCGCCCTAGAAATCTGATTTTTCTGAAATTCTGGTATTTCAATGAAATGTTGGGATCAAAAAGGATTCTAGTGACTCCGGTTCATAGAGTAAATATTGTGGTTAAAATGAGACGTCTCCCAGCACCGAGCGATGTTTTGATAAAAAATTATGAGTTTTATTAAGAGCTTTAAAACGTGTCATACACTAGCGCCATTATATCTCAAAAGTGACTTTTGCCTATCTGATAAATACTGTAGGAAAGATTTCTCCGTCAAATTAAGAGTTACAGAGGTCGGGTTGATCTTAAATTGAAGCTAACAAAACATATGGAAACAACGTAACAGAGCCCAAGTTTCGATTTACGCCGTTATTCTTTTACTTCGTTGAAAGTTATACACCAGTTTTTGCGCTTTTTTCGAAATCCTTCGGAAAATACAACTCCTGATAATCGATATACACAACATAAACAAAATGTAAGGAATACTCACAATTGATTTTTTTATCATCAAGAAGGCATTAGGCATTCAACAGTCCCAAGCTAGGGCTTGGTGATCGGCACCAAACATGTTCGATCACCGAACGGCTCGCTACCGAACGTATTCACTGCCGATCAGCGAGCCCTAGCTTGCGATGGTTGCATGCCTAGTCCAGACTAAAGACCAATGGAATGAAACTGAAGTTTTCGAAGGAACCAACCAGTGAGAAAATAGACTAACTAAACTACAATGTGAGCGAATGTGTGTTCTACCGGATCGCTACCAAAGATTTAAACAAAATAGTTTGTTAAAGCTAAGAACATGAGAGCGAAGAAACACACGAAAGAAATCTTTGTAAAACAGAAAAAATGGTGAAAATTACACGAAACGAAGGAGCAACCATGATTACGCCGTAGCCGTAGGTAGTCATGTAAAGAAAAGTTTGAATTAGAGCAGCAACTTGGTTATTGTTGTTATTGTATTTGCTTTATTCCAGGAAGTCGAAAGTATCTTTAATTTTCATTATATCTGATTTACTCTCTAATTAAACATACTTTACTAATATGAGCTCTGTAGCAGACTGATTTACTTTGTTTTCATGAAAAAATGCTTTTCCTCACTGTGCAAATAAAGCCCTAATTCGAATGTATCTTTAAAAGGTTTGCAGTACTTGGTCATAATAGTTTCTCAGCAGAGCGCTCGCCAATATCTCTGATGAGAAAAATATAAACTATCGTATTTGCAATCTTCGTCTAAACACGTTCGGTCGCATCAAGTTTCCAGGCCGAACACGTTCGGTAGCAAACCGTTTGGTGACCGAACATGTTTGGTAACAAGCCGTTTGATGACAGTTGATGCATGCCTAGTTATGCTGCAACTGCAAATGTTTAATCCATCAGATCAGAAGCGTAGTTTTTTGTAATAACTAATACAAACCAATCTGGAGAGGTAAAATAGTTTATATTTAAATTTGAGATGTTTCATACCTAAAACTCGGGTTACAGGCCTTTCATTTCGATTCTAAGCTTGTGATGTAAAACATTTTTCTTCTAAAGGAACTTTTAAGTTTAGAATCAAATAAATTAGGCTTAAATTGTGTCATGGAGATTTCGCAAAAATAAGTTGAGATTGTAAAGGGAAATACTAAGCTGAAGTTCGACTCATAACAACTAGTTATACGAAACGATGCTGTCATGATGGCGCGACTCTCGTCGAAGCACACAAGCGTCGCTTGTGACAGGTATTGTTTATCTCAAACCCAAAGAAGTAGGATTCATGGGACTTCGGAAAAAACCTGAATTCCGGCCAAACCACTGATTTTCAAGATCTCGCTTAGATTTCGTTTTGAAGAAAACACTTTTTTCTATCCACTCATGGGGAAATATCAGTAGTTCTCTATTATAATTTTTAACTTATGTAGCCGTTTTCCAAAGGCCCGTTCCATAACTCGTTTTTGAAAAGCTATCCGAAAAACTTTCCGCTTGCAAAAAGATGCTGCATGAAGGGTGTTCCACAAGTTCTGAAACGATTTCTAGAACGATAAATTTACGAATCGTTTCGGAAAAAATTAATTTCTTACTATACCATATGATAGACAATTCAATTCTCTACAAGATTGTATATTCACTTTAAAGATTCATCTTTGGTGTTTGGCACAGTTGTAAAGTGGAAACTGTAATGAGTACAAATTTTGAATACAAAATTTGAAATAATTTTATTACAGTCGGTGAAGAATTCCGAGCTTTACAAAAGCGTTTACTTGTAGAAAATTTATTTCAACTGTTAGTGGGGCTTTAATACATAAACTGCCAAGTCCATCAAAGTTTCTAGCACTAAAAAAAAAGTTTTAACTGTTCCAGTATAAAATCCAAAGTTCAAATCATTAGTTTATAGACCAAAAACTGCAGAATTTCGCGCTCTATTAGACTGTGTTACAAATAAATCTACTACTCTTTTTAACTGAAAAACTAGGGAATACTGGGTGTCGCTAAGTTGGTCGAAAAGTAGGAGAAAATACAATTTCTCCTATTTTTCGGCTAATTCAGCGGAAAAAATTTCTAAAAAAAATTCCAGCGCGCACCGGTGCGCATGGCATGCCACCGATTACTGGCACTTGCTGGTACCGGTGCGCACCCGCGCCCAGCAAGCGCCGAACCAATGCCGATATATTTCTGCCCAGAAAGTGCCGCACTGGCATTTATTTAATCAGTTTAATTAGTTTTTTATTATGGTTGTTTATACTGAATTTGTATTAGAGTATGGCACTGATCAGTACCACATTAACATGACAAAACCATGCGGCATTGTCTCGGCACTTCTCTTATGAAAAGGAAAAGATGAAGTCAAAACGACATTCGAAATATTAGAAGTAGACTGTGGTGTTAATATAGACAGAAACTGACAAAACAAAATGGTGATTGAAAGCAAAACTTCAGCACTGGTGCGCATCATTGCGAGATTAATTACATGCTTTCTGGCACCGATGCACATCAGTGCCCAGAAAAAATTATTCGACACCGGTGTGCATCCGTGCACAACCAGTGCCGATAAAATATTTTTTTGGTACAGTGACCTTTCTTAAAGACTCTTTTTCGCTCTGATTTCATCAAATCATTTCAAAAAAAATCGTTGTTTGTCATTAAAAAAAGACATCATATTGTTGAAAATTTCTTGCTGAGTTTTTCGGTATACCTCGTTTTGTTGAATAACTGATTTTTAGCGAGATTTTGCGCAAAAAATCGATTTTTGCAGGTGTAGTTAAGAAGCGTTTCCTGTTAGACTTACTGTGCCAAACATCAAAGATGAATCTTAAAAGTGAATTATACAATCTTGTACAGAATTAAATTGTCTATCATATGGTATAGTAAGGAATTTCTTTTCCGAAACGATTTGTAAATTTATCGTCATAGAAACCGTTTCAGAACTTGTAGAACATCCTTTAAACTCCTCTTTCGATTGGCGAAAGCTGCGTCTCTCTGGCTCTTTGTGTTTTCGAGTTATTTAAAAAACACCCATATATCATTCTTAACATTTTTACAATTTAGGGGCAATAAATTCAGAATTGTACATATTAATACCGCAGCTAATTTAAATCGTATTTTATTAATCTATACTATATCTAATTTTTACGTTAATATCACTGTTACCACATGTTTCTTCTTGACAATGACAAATATTTTGTCGAAACATCGAAATAAATAAAAAAGTTTTTGATTAATAAAATGCGATTTAAATTACCTGTTGTACTAATATCTACAATTCTAAATATATCATACTTTTCTTTTTCAATGGACAGTAGTCTTAACAAATTACTACAAAGTGTTGAAAGAGCTTCAGAGAAAACAGGTACAATTGTGTACAGCATTTTGCACACTCTAAACGAAGTTGATGTCAACAAATTGAAAGAATTTGCCACTAAGGATTCTAGTTGTGAGCCCATAGATGTTGTTAAACAGGCTTCGTGCCGACGTGAGGCATGATTTAACATCGCCAATCCTGAATGATTTTTAAGCTTTGAAAGTCTTTTTAACGTCGACACGAAGTGGTTTAGTTGGATTTTCAGGGATATGAGTTTTCTATTTTTGTACGATTATAGTTCAAAGTAGGATATTTTTCTCAAAACTTCTAGTCTTCTTACTCTTTTTAAAAACAAACATAGTCACAAGATTCAAATAGGTCAATGATTTACGCTTTTATCAAGATGGAATTCTAAAATGTGTTTGAAACGTCTAATCATATTGCTCATCTACTATTCTTTTCGGAAGTCTGAAAGGATTTATGTGAGAAATGCAACAGATGTAATATATTTAAAATCATTGTAACTTGTCAAAGAACAAAACAGTTGAAAAAGAAGCAAATGAAAAAACAATTGCGATTATATATGTATAACGCTTTGTTATAGATGACATCGAAAAGGAAACGATAGCAGATTAAGTTCAAAGTTCTCACTATTTAGCAGTGTTTAGTTACAATGTTATAATGTACACAATAATAATTTATACGGTTAATAAGGAAGAACGACGAAAATAAACTGTCGGGAAAGAGTCTATATAGAAAAAATCTTACTCGAAGAATAACAACTTTTTTTTCTTCCCGTTGTTGTCTTGACTTAAAAACTGGCTGGTATAACAAAATATCTGATAGAACAACTAAAAAGATTATGTACAAGCGAACCATAGTTAGACAAACAATATTTAGAGAGTGCACTGGTCTTATATGACTTGTACGAAGTAGACATGGTTTAAATGTTATTGAGAAAAAAACCCAACAATAAATAAACAAAAACTCGTTTCTTACATGAAGAGCTACATCTTGCTTTATGTGAATAAGAACAATGAAAAAATTTAACATACACGAAATCTTATAGATATTTGATATAAAGACAAAGAAATGTGTGAAAATACAAAGTATACTTTTTTATTTGTATTCGTACAATCTTTCGAAAAAACAACATAAACTTGAGTTTAAAAATGGTGTAAATGTTTATATATTTAATGTCAATCATTATTTCTGATTGATATTAACAATTTTATATTGTACTCCGTTAATCATTAATATAGCTCCGTCAAAATCTGGCGCAGTTATAGACGGAGATGGGTGATCTGCTTGTTGAATTATAGGTTGATCAATATTTATTGAAAGTAAAGGTTGTTGATCTTCAACTTTTCCAGGTTTTATTTCAAAGGTATCATGCATTACGTTATTAGTGGTTGGCGTAGATTCTAAAGTCGACTTCGTTGAGTTTAAAACTTGTGGATGGCTAAAATAAAGAATAGAAAAACCACTATTATTCATTTTGTTTTTAGAACTGCTCAAAAATTTCATTTGCTACGGTTTTACTGGACATTCAATTGATCCGAGTTTTTTATGAAATTTATTAATAAATTTCGAGAATCTATCAAAGCAAAAGATAAATGTTATTACAGTGTGTTTTCGGAACATGATGTTCCTGTTTGTGTTTGTTCATTGAGTAATTCATTGATCGCAATTCCTGTATGTTCCTTAAATAATGCTTGTAACTGTTCATATTCTTGCTTCAGTGATTGAACTTTTCTCATTAATTCTTCATTTTCACCTTGCAATGCGTCAATATGTTGAACAGTTTCATCGTGTTCTTTACGTGATTTTTCACGAGATTTTTTTACTGACACATTATTACGTGTACGCAATTGACCATATCGTGGATCGGTACGAGGTACAGTACGACGCTGCATACTCGTTTTCATTCAGTATTAAAGAATAATTTATGCTCTAGAATCAAGCAAAAGAAAACAAAAATATTTCTATTATTGAATTAATGGATAGATATCGATCAGTAATTCAGAAAAACAAGTTAATAGTAAAAAATAGTGAATATAAACACAATGAACCGCTAAAATCGCTAACTATTTTTCCATATACTTGAAACGTAAATCAGCTATACGACAGAAAATAGCAAAATAATTTAGTTTTCGTTCCAGAGGTGTAGAATCCTCTCATATGAATGAAAATCCTCCCCGGATGAGAAAATTTTGAAAAATTCGCCAGTAGTGTCAGAATATTTTCTACTGCAGTTATCTTTAAGTAAAATTGCTATTTTTTTTAAAGTTTTTTCTACAAAATTTTTTCTCGACGGTCATCGGAACAAAACGGGTATATTTCTTTCTTTCACCTAAACGCTGCGTGTGATTATCACTTTGTAAGAATAGTGTTGCGGATAAATTCTTGTGTACTAGTGTTGAATAGATTATTTTATGTTAATTAGCTTGCCACCTACATCGATTTTTGCCCTTAAAAACGGCCGCCGTCCGTTGAATTTCCAAAAATACGAAAAGATAATCCTGAATCATCAATATAGAGTTATCAATTCGTTCCAAAGTACGAGGAGTTGAGACTTGAACTAGCGGTGGGAAGGAACTGTCGGAAGTGTAATTATTTAATATCATGCAATCAGCTAATTTATGAACAGATGTTAGTAGTTCTAGATGTGTTTTATAATATCATACAACAGTAATAAATAATATCAGAGGCGGAGCAGATATAAATGTTCGATTCATAGCGCCTTGCATTTGCCTACATCTTTGCGCAATATTTTCAAGATGAAATTTAATTTCCATGTGACATCTGACGAAATATAAGCTCCTAATAACTTGTATATCTCTATTCCTCACTTTATTATTTTTTCTTTCCTTTAGAAACGAAACAGCGCTTGAAATAAGCACGTTTTTTCGGTCCTCATACTAATCGGTAAGCATCTGTTGTCATTGATTATTTAGACCCCACTAGACACTTAAAAAGAATTCAAGAAAACTAGTTATTGGAAAATTCTCGCATCTTTCAGCGCCTCCACTCTAGCAGGAACTCTGCCTCTAATTAGATCTTAACCAAACGTTGGTGATCATCGGTTGGCTACTTATGCTAGCTTCTTTCATCAGTACAATAGTAAAGGTTCAGCATCTTTTATTGAAGCTTCTTATGCGTTACTTAAAACTTTTGTATTATGAAAATTGATGATGGACTGAGTGATCTATAGAACTCGTAAATCAACCCATTTTGTCTAACCATTAGACAAATAGAAAACAAGGCCAATAAGATCAGTCATGGTGGTGAAAGTAGTACAGATGAGAAGAAAAAAACAAAGTGGAAATTTCAGAAAGCACAGTGATTCGCAAAGTAGTTTTTTCATTTGCAAAATGTTAAACAGAGTGGAATTCATTTTTACAAAGTGGAAGACCACTTTACTCTCACAGAGAGAAACCAATCATTATAAACGCTGTTCACACTTGAAACATGTAGAGAAATCATGCTTCGCATTCTACCACACCTAAAGTATGAAATTCTACGGATGACGTGCAGCATTATCATGCTTCATGTACGGTCAAAATTCTCGAGTGTGGTTGTCCTCCACTTCATCCGTAGAATTTTACAATTTCGTGTTTTTTCAGAACAGTGAAGGTACATATATCTCTATAGAGCTCAGAACAGTCCTGAAATCGTACGGTGATGTGACATTGTTACACATTTACCTTAACATTTCAGGATAGTGAAATATGGGGTTGTTTTCCGTTAGCTGTCAGGAGTTACTTTCGACGTGAAAAGACGTAGAAAGTGACTTCTGACGGCTATCTTTGACGACTAGCGGGAAACAACTTGAATATGGGACTTCACTTTCATTTTCTCATGCAATTATGATATTTGATTCGTTCAGCGTCATAGTGTCATTTTTTCCTTGATTTATCCATTTACATCAATCGTAATGTGTTTCGAAGCCTCTAAAATGTCGTCAATCCAAGTGTTGCAAACAACGGCGAATTTTTTCTTATAGATTTATTGAATAATTACAAATGTAATAGTCGGTGGACAGTCGTCTGCTGACTTATTGAATCATTTACAGACTGCGTATCCAGCTATGCAGTATGAGCCACTTTCTTATGTTACGCTTTTGGCGTTCGCAGCCAGTATAGCTAAGAAATGCGGTTAACTTTTTTGATTCCATGGAAAAAGCATACAATATAATATAAAGCTAAAACGTTTTTGGACACGTATTTTGCGTATACACAGACATGATCCCTGGCTTATCCAAAAAAAACAGACAACCATTTGGTTGTAAGACCCTAGATAGACTATAAGCAAGGGGGAAAAAAGCCGCAGGGCTGTCTGTCTACCATTACTGTTACTAGTAACAACAGATACTAGTTTGTTACTGTGATAAAAGTAAAGAAGAACACATTTTTTAGAAAACAGGTGTTTTTGAAATTTTAGAAAAACTTTTGAATTGCATTAGATGTCTTTTAAGTTATGACTCTTCCCTTAACGTGATGTATAGCTAACAAATATTTCCAGATACTTCTTTATCAGTAAGGGTGATTCATTACTTATTACTCGATGTTACTTTACCAAATAAACACAAGTAACAAACTAGCATCTGATGTTACTAATGATTAGTAACAAGTAACAAATTTTTATTACTTTACTTGGTAAAGTAACACCGAGTAATAAGTCACAAGTCACCCGTAGTCGACCCTTCCACTCTCGGACCACTTCTGAATATGTGAGTACCTCTTCGCAGATCTCTCAGGCGGTTTTAGTATCCTCTGTTACTGGATTTTTTCTGCAGCGAAGCTTTGACTAATTATTCACCAGAAAGAGCATACAAAATAGCACATATATACTATAATTAACAGTTTTCTCATAGTTTTTTGTAAAGGAATATCCTCCAAGATCTTATCCAAAATGGATCAAATGGAAACTCCTTTTTCAGACTTTTCAGATTTTCTTATTTTAAACACTATTCGACATGCTCTTCGAAACTTATGTTTCAGAGACGCTCGAGGACATTTCCCAGGCTGGTTGTTCTGAAATTCATTTATACTATTTGCATGTCGATTGGATATCACTATGAGGATTAATTAAGCATTCAGACACGTTGTTTCGGAAGGTACGCACAATCTACTTAGACTATGAGCGTCGTAGCAAATATACGACAAGATATAAAAAGTAGTTTAACTATATGTTAACAGTATATTATATTATTATACCAACAACGTTGAATATAAAACATGAAGAGATACATCTGTTGGTTTCAGTACAAGCATGTCATCATCGGTGTTTCAATTTTGTTGTCCTACCAACGACATAAAATCAAAATACACGGTTAATAGTTGCAATTGATCATAGAACAAAATAGCTCGTCGTACACCTTTACTTGAGTCATGTCTAATATCATGAGATGTACGAAAACTACTCCCGTGTTGCTGCCTTGGTCTCGCCCGCCTCTAGGATCGTTCATCGCATTCGTTTAACTTTTGCCCGCTAGCTGCCATTCTAAAAAAATGAGCATTCCAAAATTCCAAAGTCCAATCCTGCCCTAGCTAGAGCCCTGCAGGTTACGACTTTTTGACAACCTATAACCTCCCATGTTGTCGAAAACTGGCGGTTAACCACGATTATTTTAAGAACCGATGGTTAACCGCGGTTATTTCAACTGAAACCATAGCAGTACATCAGAAAAACCGACGATTAACCTCACAATTAACCGGAAAAACGGTCGGTTGGGTTAACCGTCGGTTTTTCTGATGTATTGCTATGGTTTCAGCTTAAATAACCGCGGTTAACCATCGGTTCGTAAAATAATCGTGGTTAACCGCCGGTTTTCGTCCGGTTTCGACAACATGGGTAACCTGTAAAAATTTTCACAACCTAAACGAAACTCGTAACCTGAACCTAACCTAACCTATTAATGATTGACATAACCTAACCTAGGTTAACCTAATATAACATGTGCAATTTTTTATGTAGCTTTCTTAGTGTTAAAATGTTTTTTTTGCACACTTGTATTGCGCACGCATGTGCCGCACATGCTCGCACACATGTTCATTAGATCCGCCATGACCGTTAACCTGTAGCAAAATATCAACAAATTATTTAACACCAATAGCTTGGAGTTAACAGGGTCCGATTTTTAAATTATGATTCGATTTTTATAGAAACGAGGATTTCTAAGAAACCTTTCAAGGATTTTTCGGACTTTAAAGTTCTGTTAAGCACCAGAAATCATTAAATAAAAAATTCAAAAAATCGGGCTCTGTAAACCCCTAGGCATAGGTGTTTACTACAAAACCAAAACAGCCCGAGCTCTCCATCATTTACCTAGAATGAGCATTCTTGTGCTTGGTAGACGCCTACTTTTGGCCTTTGTTGTAGCATCAACAGTTGCAACGGACGCCAAAAAAAAGAATTTCATTACCATACTTTGACATGATCCACATTCGCTGAAAGTTTGGTTCAGATCAGACCTATCTGGGCTGTGATAAGTTTCTGACCCGAAGGGAGAAGGGGGAGAGCTTAAGAGTAGAGCAGAATTTCACTTTAGGCTCTTGATACTACGAAGGTTCTGTTATTGTTGTGTATTCTTCATCTATTTTTAGCAAATATAAGTTTTTTCTCTGTGCTTCCTTTTTTGATTGTGCCATTTTTCAATTTAAAAATAGTTCAGTTTACACTAGAGAATCTCATTCTGAACTTTATCGCTCAATCGATAAAGTTCCACTTGGGCTACACTTTATTACTCAAAGTATTAGCTGTTTTAATGTGGTCGTTCAAAATCTCTTTTTTCGTTTAGGTCGGAAATAGGTTATCAATGTCGTAACCTACAACCAAACCTAACGTATAGGTTTGGTTAGGTTAGATTAGCTTTATCCTGTGGGGTTCTAGTCCTAGAGTTAGAATACCAGTTTTTTCCAAATTTTTATGTGATATATTCAAAAGAATGTATTAATTGCAAGAAAATGGAATTGGTTAATACCACGGTTAATGCTGTTGTACAAATTTTACCATTTTTCATTCGGTGTATATCAGTTTCTAATCGCCGAAGTTTGAGACTACATTGTAAAAAACGAACATATTATTAATTTTACAATAGTTGGTATACAAGTACTCTAATTGATCATTACACTTTGTTAAAAAACGTGAAAGACTAATGTAATTTGAATTACATGTCTAAATATAGACGTGTTAATTTAGATAATGAAACTTTTTTTTTATATATCTACTAGAGTCTAATGAGAGGGAGGAATGGCATATGAACGCACTCAAAATGCGTTTCCATTTACAGCACTCATTCTTGAAAATATTTTGAAACTTTTGAACCGTGTCTGCCATCACTGTTTGATATTAATTCTTAGTGACTGATAATCTTTTATTTTACTTTCAAAAATAATCTAGCTTACAAGATTTTCGAACAGCTTCATCATTAACACATATCACTAAATCGAGAAATTTTAAAAGTTTGTTCAGTCAAAACCGATTACAGATTCGTCTTCTCCATAGTCGATTACCTTGTACGCGGTAACTTTCAGATCGGAATACTTTAGAAGAATTTTCGACTTCGTTTTGCCTCTGATTCCATACAGTGACTTTTTGAAAACTTTTTGAGCAAGACCAAAGTTTTGTAAAGAAATATTCGTTCGTTTTTTAACAACTGATTGATGTTAATTTGTGACTTCAGTTTCTTTTCAAAACAACTATGAGAACAAGAATTCATAGAAATCAATACGATATAAAACGTTGTCTGAAACAAAATGGAATGAATCTCTGGTATTGTAATACTGACTTTATAAATCTTGCATATAACCGGTACCATTTTATTTTCAAAAATATACACTTTTTTTCTACAATACAATCACATGGGAACGCATTCAGTTTTTAGTCAAACTACTAGAGGTCATCATCCAACATTTAGACTTGCTTTGACATTGCATGCCACATTGAAAATGATTGTCTTGCTAATAGTTGATTCCAATGTATAGCGCCTGTACCACTGCAGTATAATGGTGAACCTACTTTAATTTGAGCAATTAATTGCTCATTTCGATAAAAATTGATAACTACCATTAATCGATCAATATTTAAGCCATATAATGAAAAATCATAAAGCTCACTGATACTCATTGTTGATTGATTCATATGATAGGGTTTTGTGCGACGGGTAGATATCAACTTGTAACGATCGAGTAAAAGTGTTTGAATGTAGAAAGTTTTCTCTAAACATAATAAAATACATACAGATGTTAGTCCAATATGAATTAAATATAAGAATTTTTTAATATTTACCCGGATGTTTCTGATCGACTTTGATGCCTTTAATACGTTCAAGTTCTACTGAAAGATAACGATCTTTCTTTTTCATTGATACAAGTACTTCTATTGATGACTAAAAACAGAATATCAAATTATACGGGACAGTAGGTCTGATGTGACCGTAACATTAGATCCGAAATAAAAACCTGTTAAACTGTAATAATAAAACAAGAGTCGGTACTCCACAACGGTAAAGTCATCTTATATAGCTCATTAACCATAATATCTTATGACTTGAAATTTTCTCTGATTATAGTTATTAGAGAATGCTGAGTATCCAATAATATTCTTCACGTATATTCCATTACCATCGAGACGTTTTAAGTAATTATCTTGATAGTACTAAAGTCTTGAACTATGTTCAAATAATCCCCAAACATTAAACTAAATATGTCTGTCTATATCGTCAAACTATGGGCATTTTTGACTTAAAACAAGGGCTCAACAGTTTAACTTTATGCTGTAAAATAGAAGAGAGTCAGAATTCGACGATGGTATTTGGATAAAGTGATAAATTCTTCTAGTCATAAAAAGAATTGCATTTTACCGTTTAAAAAGATCTACAAGGATACAGTTGGAAGATCTAAAGCTTATAAGTTTTTGATGTTCAGATTAATCCATTAATTTTTTTTCTCCAATTTTCATTTGTCGATCACAAGGGGATATTGTACAGTAAGGCACTCCGTGATTGTTTCCTCATCTTGATCAGCTTAGATAGTAAGTAGCATTCCCTGTTGCTATAATCACACAAAATTGCAAGTGATAGGATATCATCATTCAACAGTCGTCTCAGGAATAATCCTACTTTTATGAATTACTGTAAGTGCATACAGCATTTAGACATCTTACTTGAGCGTAGTATATGTTGACCTATTACATAGGTCAACATTCAGTATCTTTCAGAATCTCTGTTTTTACATAGATCCGATACTCTCTACAGATTATCATAACATCTCTAACTAGAAACTAGCTGAAAACCGTACCGTTTTTTTCTTTTCAATTTCATGTTGCAAATAGTATTCTTTATCTTGTACTAAATGTAATTCATTTAACATAACTTCAATTTGACCATAATTTGTCTTTTTTCGCTTATCACTAGTTATTGTTATTATCAATGATTTTTCGCCTAGTTTCTCTTTTAAGACATTTGTAAATATAACACATTCATCAATTAATTTTGTTTCAACATCTAAATTTTTTTTTATACAATATTTTTCTTTACCATCTGGCATTAATTTTATTTTTATTGTTAATTGTTGATTAACTTCATCACCGATTGAACCATGGAATTTATCAAATGTAATTTGCAAATTTTGTTGACTGGTATAAATAATTTTTAATGATAAACGATTCATTGTTTGATAATCATTATTTACCTGTAAAATTTGAATTTGTTCCGGTTCAATACAGAAACAATTGCGTACACTATCCACTGTTGCCACACTTCGACGACGTTTTGGAACAGAAAATTCTAATGTTTCAGGATTGATGGATATCGAACCATATCGCCAATTGTATGGTGTATGTGGATCAGTGACCGTTCGATTTCGACATCGGCCTTGGATACTCGACGAACGTATCGGATCATCTCCTTGTCTTGTTGTTGTTAGCGCTAACGACTGGCATTCACGAAATGACGGTGTTGTTGATTCTACTTCAATTTCTGATTGCTCTTTCAATGTTGGTTTTGCTGATGATCTACGACGATTCGATATTGTTGATTTTATTGTTGTTCCATTTTTTTCATTATAAACTATACCAAGATCATTACTTAAACGTTTGGCAACAATTTCAATTGTAGGTTTAATAGAATAGTGTAATTTTTGTGTTTCTGATGATAATTTACGGCCAGACAATGATGAACGTTTACGCCAATAGACATAGAATACGACGGTCGATGTTATACAACCTAATGCAATAAGATAATAGACAACTATTGGTACCATTGTTTTAGTTTTAAAACTATCTATGAACAAAGCCGATTGTATTTAGGAAAGACTGCATCTAAAGCAAATATTTATAATATCTAAAATTACTTGTATTAAACATACGACACACACAAAAAAAAATGACTTACAAAACATTTTCTGATTTAATTTTTTAAGGCGAAACCATATACTTTTTTCCTTGTGTTATGTTTCTCAAAGATTCATCGATCTCATGTTTCTTAACTATTATACAACGTCATTTTTATGATTAAAAATCAATTTCCTTTACTGTTTCTCAATTTACTTTACTGTTCAATAGATAACAATGCTTACAGACAAAAATCAATCTATTGTCTCATAAAACAAGGTATAATGAGTTACTGAACATACAAAAACAGATGAATGATTTTTTAGAATGATTACTATGTCTAATTACCATTCTATTACAAAATCTTTGTTATAGGCTATACTTTCATGGGAACAGCAAATTACCAGTAAAATATCGTATTTCTCTGTCAAAATTTTTGCTATTCATACATAGATTGAACGTCCTACATACGTTTTTTCTCTGTCATTTTCACATCGCTCAACTCCCTCATACACACAATAAAGAATAATTTTTTCTTGTTGCGTGCACAATTTTATTTTCTTCATCATCGGTTGAAGTTTGAAAACATAGAGAAGAAGAAAAAAGGAAGACTTCTTGTTCATTAAAAATATTTAAGCGTGACACTAATCATGTGTGCAAAAACAGTATATAATTTCTCAAGTACGCCTTTAAATGATCCATTCTTCTGAGCTTTAATATGTTTTTACTTAATTAACCTTTCAACATACGGTAGTACTTCCGTATTCACATTCAACCACTTTTATAAAAATGTAATCCTATTATTTTTATCATTAGAAAATGATGTGTGTTGGAGGGGATTACCGTCAAGTAGCGGCTTCCTTTTGAAAGACTTAAATGGTCTAAATTATTTGAAATGAAGAAACATGAACAGTTATGTATCTGTTCACCATTTATCATGTTCAGCTATAGTATTTTGGAATGCTCATATTTGTATTACATTTAAAGGTTTTTTTTCTTCCAGCACATGCATAAAGCAAACGTTTCTCTACAAAATGAGGTATTTCGCAAGTCGAGCGGTTCTTAATAACTGCGTTACAACAATTTTTCTAGATGCTTTTATATCAGTTATATAACTGACACATGCCTAGTTTGAATTTAACTCAAATCTGATTTTTCAAGAAGAATGATGAAAAAATCATAAAAGTTAAGGAAAGCTAGTTCGTCCGAGAAAGATAGTTACCGAACACTCGTTTGTTCTGTCGAAAGAATAACTTTCATTGTTGAGAACGTTTTCGACAGATACAAGAAATTTCTTCAAAAGTTCCAGTTAATTTAGTAAAGTTCCGAAAGCATTCTTAAAGCAAAATTTTACCGACATGCGTAAAAACAGAACATGCGCGGTTGCTTCAATCGTTCCGCTGAACGATTTTAAAGATAATGAGTAGAAATATTTTCTTTCCGCAGTTATCATTTTAACACTACCGATATCGCTATCTGTCCATAGTGATATTGTCAAAAGAAAGAATAGAATATCCTGTTGTTGTCGATGTAAATCACTAATAAGTCAGATTTGACAATTTCGAATAGCCCGATATCGTCCATGCACCGGATAATCTTCAAAAACCCTATACTATAGCTTTGAACAGAAGACTATTGTCCGATGCTGAGTTCTTTCACTGATTTCTTGAGCTTCTCATAACACACTCACTAACCACGTAAAGGGGATGACACTATAAAAGATCCGGATCTACTATCCAGTCCCTAGTCAACTCTCCCAAAAAAGTTCCCAGAAGCTCTATAACGGGATTATCCAGGGATTTTTAGGGAGACTCCCGAAGAATCTTATGACAAATTGCGAGGATGGTGCTCACAGCTCGCTTTTTCCTTTCATTCGACTCCATGCATTTCTTGTCACATGTATTGTGTTTTTTATAGCGAAAGAGAAAAAATACATTTTGTCATCTTATCACATGCGTAGAATGACCCTTTCTCCTTCTCCATTGAGAATACACAGAGTGCTAGAGACACCGTTTGAAATTTTCATAAATAGAGAGGTAAATAGAGACACTCCATTCAAACACATGGAGTTTTAATACACACTTCGTTAATTAAGCCTAAAAGATATAATTAGTTCAAAAATACCTCATTTAATAATAGAAATCAAGAATAAAATCACCTTATTTTATAGTTCGGATCGTCCTCTCTCCATCATATAGTTTTGAGCTCATTATCATTAAGCTGA